>PVIJ01014603.1:0-39942 GCA_004024925.1 Scalopus aquaticus
GGAGGCTAGTTGGGGAAGGGGGGGCTGAAATTCCCAGAATTCCAGGGTGTTAGCCAATCAGAAGTGAGTCTGGACTTTTGACCCCCCCCTCAGGTCATCATAGAGTTGTGATTGGATGGTTTGGGTTGCCCCCCCCTTGTCTTCTGCCTGTTCCCTCTTACATATCCTGTGACACCTCCCTCCGGGTTGTTTCTGAGAGCAGTGTTTTAGGGGGAGGGATTGATTGGGGCCCATCTTGCCCCCCTCCAAATTTTTCTGCCTGTTGCCAGGGAAGGTTGGCCCTCCTGAGGGACAGGAGATACTCCTGGGGGGGGGGGGCGCAGATAATTGGGCCCTTGGGTCTGGCATCTCCACCCTAGTGGGAGGGGGAATGTGGCAACTTGGAAATGAAGTGATTTGTGAGAGCTGAGTTGAGGGGATCAAGGTTTGACCCTCAGTGAGAACTTCAGCTCTGAGCCCTGCCTCTTCCAAACAGGTATCAGCTCTTGCCAGTGACAGCCTGGGTCTGAGTTCTTTTCTGGGGAGGAGGAATGCTCTACCTCACTGCCAGGAGGAAAGAGAGGGCCAGGTGCCCAGAGAGGTCTTCTTCAGAGAGCCTAAACACTGCATATCCCCATGCCCAGGACCCTGATCCTGCAATTGTTTGTAGAACACCTTCCTGTTCCAGACTAGAGTTCCTTTTCTTTTGAAAGTGGATGTCCCTGAATCTAGCCTGGTTTGGAATTTTTGCCCTGTTCTAGAGACCCTGTTCTCTGGAGACCCATACGCCACAACTGGACCTCCGCCCCCTTTGCATGGGCCCAAAATCCCTAAGGGAAGCTACCAACAGCTTCCTTGAAAATCATGTGACCCAGGCCAAGCTGGGGTGGGCACACACTTAAAGTGCCTGCTGAGACTGATGTTTAAGGGACATGGGGCCCAGAGAGAGGGTACTGGAGTCTGAGGATCCTGGAATATCCGGGTGTGGGAACCCCTGGCTCCTGCCACAGGGTGGGGAAGAAAAGGAGGGGAAAGAACTTACCAAGCTGGAAGCTTGCCTGGTCCCATCGTTCCTCCTCCTACTAGCTTGGTGTGCACGTTTGTGTGTGTAGTTTCTCCTTTATAACTGCCCCATGCTGAGTACTCTGTTCAGATCCAGCCATACTCTGAGTCCACCCCATGGCCCTGATCCTCCATTACCCCACAGGAGCAGAGCAGAAACTAAGGTTCTGAATAAGCAGGAGGGCTGATTCTTATATTTTGATTCTTAGTTCCTAGGAATAGTGGGTAGGAGGTGGTTATGGAGGGATTGTTAGGCTGAAGGTAGATGAGAGGTTGGCCCTTAAGTTGCACCAGGGAGCATGGGTAGTGGAGAAGAGAGGAAGTTTCCCCCTCAGTCACTGTGGAAGCAGGATGGGGACAGGAAAAGGGCCCATGTCCAGGGGGGTGTGTGTGGGGTGCAACTTCAATCAGTGCCCCAGAAGGTATGTTCCTTTTGTGTGTCTGGTGGCGTGGTTGGCAATGAGAGGGCAAAAAATGGCTAAGTGTGAGGAGTCTTTTTTTCTTCTGTGAATGTGAAGAATTTGTGGATTGATACCACAGACATGGATAGACAGAGGTTAGACTTCAAGGAGAACCACATGGGGAGGGGCTTAAGAGTGGCCTGGGGGTGGGGATGGTAGGAGTTGGAGTGAGGGAAGCTTGTGTAGGTGGGTGGGAGCACATGGCTGAACACAAGGGTCTCCTGGCAGCATGTACAGTTGAGGCCCAAAGACACCCTCCCCAACCTGAGCAGCCCTGGGGTGGGGGGGCCGGAGGCACCCTGGCAGGCTGCCTGCCTGCTGCCTGCCTGCCTGTCTGAGTCTCTCCTTTGTGCTCTGCTGTCTCCCGGCTCCTCCTCCTCCCCCAGCCCAGCAGAGACAGCACATGCCCCACACATGTGACTGAGGGAAGCCAGAGCACACGCAGACCCATACACATGCACATGCGGAAGGAAACACCACAAGATACACACATAAATGCACACCCAGCTCCCATAGTGCTCCTCTGATGGGGAATAGCTTCTGGGGCTTTGGTCTGGAGCAGGGAGGACCTCTGCTAAAGGGCATCACCCTGGGCAGGTTGCTGAGAGGGCCAGGGCCTGTCTGGGGCAGTGTGTGGCTCAGAAGGGTTAAGGCAGGGAGGAGTAGGGGGAGGGGAAGAGGCAGCAGTGGTGGCGGCTGGGAGCCAGGAGAGGAGGATGGCAGAGCGCCAGGCCAACGGGAGGCCGGGCACAGACAAAGGAAGGGGGGCAGGCACACTGGAGGCCTGGGTCAGGGAGCCCCAGGGGCCCGGGCAGGGGGCAATACTGGTACCTTATCCAGTGGGCTGAGGCAAGCTGCCGCCCTTCAGTGTTCCCACCTTCAGGAGGGGTACTTGCTTTTTCTTTCCCTCATCACCTTTGTCATTTTTTGGTGCTCCCTGCTCTTCCCAACTTTAGGGTCTTCTAACTCAGCCTTGCTCTCCTAACTGGACCGCAGCCCCTAAGCAAGTGGGAAAATTAAGTTAGAACTGAGAGGTGCATTCTTACTAGAGAAGGGGATCTAGGAGCAGGCCATTTTGAATGATATGTCAGAGTTTTGATACCTCTTGGTATTTAAACATTTCTCAAAATTTGAAGAGACCCTCTGGGTGCAGGGTTCTGAGCTCTGTGCTGGGGGCAGAAGCCAGAGCACACACCCATCCCCCTTCCCCAAGTAGACTGTCATTGGGGCTGGAGTAGCCTTTCCTCAGAGGAGGAAGGGAATAGGATTGGCTGCAGGGCCCCAGGCCTGGGCTTGTACTGAGTCGTCTAGGGTTCCCACCTCAAACCCTGTGTTACTGAGATCTGTTCAAGTTAGGGTAATATTCGACCCTGTGTGTTATAAGGATCTCTTCAGGTACTGCCTATGAATGCACTTTGGGAAGTTTAAAGGCACAAAACCAATGACAGGAATTGCCGTCAGTAGTGGAGGAGTGTGGTTAACTCTTAAAGTTGGGCTGTAAATTTGGGGGGTCATTGGGAACTGCTCAAGTCCTGGTGGTCGGCAGTATGTTGCAGGCTTAATGTCATAAATTTCAATGTGTTTCTGAAAGCTGGGGTGTATCACATGACCAGGCTGTCATGGAGAATGCTGTCCATTTCAGGCAGGGTGGTTTATGGGTAAGATGCTGGGTAACAAATGGTCAGGGTGTGCATGTGACAGGTTCGGGGATATAATGCAGTTTTGGTGTGTATATTGGGGTCGGGGTCATGCGTGTCACAGGTCTCAGTGTGTATGGAAATTCAGGGTCTGACATAGATTGTGTGTGTGTGTGTGTCCTCAGTTTGGATTTATTTAGAGATTAAGGTATACACACAGGTTGAAGTGTGTATCAGATACTGATTTCTGTGAAAGTGAGATGTTATGTATGTAAGGAAGATGGTCCTAGAACCAAGTGTGATATTATTGCATAGTCAACTGGTGTGTATGCCATGTGGATTGTGTGTAAATATGATGGGGGGGGCAGAGAATAGAGAGCAAAGACTCAAGTTGCAGAGCAGTAGATCTGTGCTCCCTCCCAGTACCACCCCTTTCCCCTCAGCGTATCTCTGTTGCTTTTCCTTTCCTGTCCAAGTAGGATTGTACCATAGGCTGGACCCCAGTAACCACATACCTTTTTTCCTGGGATGGGGAGGATTAAGCAGCAACTGGGCCTCATCAGGGAGCCCTTGAATGAGCTCCCTAGCTCTGACAGCCCCTCTTTACCCATCACCCACGTGTCTTTCCAGTGGTGGTGGTGGGGAAGGGAGCTTCTGCTTAGACCTATGTAAGACAGGGCTTACTTAGAACTTAACTGGGTTGGGGACTGGGAGCCTGGAGTGCCCCCCTCCACCTCCAGTTTGTTTACAGACTGAAGTCAGAGTGTTTCTCTGTCTAAAATAACCCTCTGGAGCCTCCCCCCAGCTGCTCTGGGATTTTTACCAGGGGCTCAGTGCAGGGTGTCTGCCTATGCTGGCCTTCACCCTGACAGATCCACGGGGGAGAGGAGGTCTGGGGTAGGTTTGGGAGGTGGCTTGAAGATACGGGGAGTCTCCAGAGGAGAGCCTCTTCCTGCATCCCTGCCTGTGGTTTTGGCTCTCCTGTTCACCCTTGAGCACCACACCTGGGGCTGGGGGCATTCCAAGTCCTGGCCCCACGGGCCTCCCCTCTCCCGGCCTCTACAAACCGGATCTGTTGTGTCTCCATCTCTCAGTCCCCTGTCTCTCCCAGTCTCTGTCTCTCTTTTGTTTTTCTCAGCAGCCCTCCCAGCCTGCCTGCCTCTCTCTCTCTCCCTCCCTCCCTCTCTCCCTCTTCCTCTTTCCTCGCAGGGAGGGGGCGGGGCCGGTGGGGGCAGCTCCACCCTCCGCCCGCCCTGGGGCCTCATTCTGAGAGAGGCTCGGAGAGAGCGAGCGGGGAGGGAGAGAAAGGGAGAAAGGGAAGGGAGCCGGCGGGCGCTGCGTGTGTCTGTGTGTGTGTGTGTGTGTGTGTGTGTGTGTGTGTGTGTGTGTGAGCGCGCGCGCGCGCGCGCGCGTGTGTGTGAGTGAGTGTGAGTCCCGGGCTCTGCCTCTCCTGGTGCCCAGCAGAGGAGCCCGGTGGCCTGGGGAGGGCGGGCGGGCTGCTTGGAGGCAGAGGCAGCAGGAGGCGGCGGCGGGGAGAGCCGAGGAGGAGGACGAGAGAGGAAAGAGCGGAGCAGCCATTGTTGAGGGAAACCTTGCAAACAAAGAAGGCTCCGGACTCCCCGCGGCCCCCCGCCCCCCAGGCCGGCCCCCTGGCCCCAGGCCCCAGGCCCAGTGGCCATTGTAACTTTCCCCCGGGGCCGTGGCCTCCGCGGGGCGGGCGCAGGCTGTGCTTGTGAGTCTTTGTGCGGCCGGCAGAGTGGGGCTTTCAGCCAGGCCTGCCTGTCCCACTTGGGACATGAGCGGCTGAAGTTGGTCCCTGCTCAGTCCTCAACCCTGCCAGGGCCCGTCTGGGCATCCAGCTGCTCCCCACACCTCTCCTGGCCCCCTCAGTTCTCCCAGGTAAGTCTGAGCACCCTGCAAGTCTGTTGGGGGTGGGTGGAAGGTCCTGGGCCTGGTTCAGGCCTGGTGTGATGGCTGCGGAGAGGTGCCCCAGCCCAGAGGCCAGGGCGCTCAAGCCTGCTGACCTATGGTCTTCCTCCAGAGGGAGGGGCCTTGCCCTCAGGTCAGGCTGGTTACCATGGAAATGCCCAGCTGGAGGTGCGCCCCTCCACCCCAGGATGCAGCTTCCTTCCTGAGAAACTTTACTAGTTCTGGGCTCTGCCTCTAGTCTCGCCCTTCCTAAGGACTCCCAGATTGCTAAAGGTGGGAGGGGGCTTATGTCTGCCTCCAGAACTGGATGACACATCTTTTCACCCCCACCCCCACCTTGCTCCCTCTACCCCTGCTGCTGGGGACAGGCAGCAACAGGGACAGATGGTCTGGGTGATGTTCCCTCCCCTTCTCCTCTCACTTCCAAGCCCTTGGGCTGGGGCTACTGGGAGTTGCTATGGCTTTGGAGAGATGCTCAGTTTGTTTGTGTCCATTCACTGGAGATGTAAGTAGAGGCCCCAGAGCTTTGAACTTTAGCTCCTCAGAGCAGCCCCAGGCTGTGTTCTGAAAGAATTGAAGTTCTGAAACTTTATTCCAGAATTAGAGTGGAACCCAGGGGTACTGCCGCCCTTCTTTTTTGGGGTCTTGTACTGACACATTCTTCAGAGGACCCTGAAACAGGGCACGGGCAGTGATACTTCTGAGGAAAGGATTGGCTTCCTTAGGAGGGCCAGGTCTGATAATCTAAACTCTTGGGTTTGTTGCCTAGGCCTGGTCTCTGTTGGGCTGTGTGAACTTTGGCTTCCTACATGACCTTAGCCTACCTGTCTGGGGAGTGGGCAGACTTGGGGACTGGGGGAGACTGTCTCTACTGAGGATACAGCCTGCTCATTCAGTCCAGACTGGCGTGTCAAGGCTGTCTGTGCTGCGCTGGGGACATGTGGATGTGGCCTGTGAGAGCTCATGCATGGGCTGAGAGCCTGTTGTGGGCACCCTGATCCTGCCTGGGGCTGCTGGGTTCCAACCCTTGGCAGGCATGTTGGGGCGAGCTGAGGGTGGAAGCCTGCTAGGCAGGATGAGACACACGCGTGTGCAGGCACACACAGGCTCTGACTCTTGGCACCTTCAGGGACTGTGTAGTATAGGCCCCTCTGGGCCCCTCCTTTTGCCCAAATTGTGAGGAGTGGGCCCTGGGGAGAGAATTAAATGACACATGTTGGCACAGGGTCTTCCTTTGTCTCTTTCCTTCAAGGAACAAATAGATTTTGTATGTAAATTGGAGACGGGGCTCAGATACAGCCAAACCATTACTCTCCCAAATACAATCAAGTTTTGGGGACCTGAGGAAGCAAATATAACTGGGGTTGGTACCTTTGGAGCTGCAACTCAGTTTCCCCTTCCTGGTAGGGAAGGGGAAAATAGAGTTGTGAGGATACCTGGCTCCTACCTGACTACGAATGTTGCTCTTCTTCCAGTCACAAAGTAGTACACCAGGAACTACGCTGTGGAGTGAGGTGGGAGCAGGGACACGTGCACATGTGTAGGTACACATAGGCAGAGACCTCTATCTAGTTTCCACTTGCCTGCTAGACTGAGCCCCCTGGGCCCTGGACTCCTTCTCAGCCCTCTTGTTTTCCACTAGTAGGTAAAGTGGGATCCAGTGGAGGCCTGTGTACCTCCCTTACCCAGTGCAGGTCTCAGGAGAGTTTGAGGTTTGGGGTTTCTGATTTGGAGACAGTACTGTACCCTTTGTGGGTGTGGGGGAGGGGTTGGACTGATAAGGGGTGGCCGTTGTTGGGGGAGGCTAAAGGCCCAACTGGTTATCTGGTGGGCGGCACACACCCCCCTTTTATCTTTCTATCCCCTGCCCTCCTTGGACATTGGGAGTGGAGGAGGGGCAGGGACTTGGCAAAAATCCCCTTTTCTCCTCCTCCACTTTGGTTTCCAGAGGGCAACAGAGTTAGAAATTGTAGGACATGGGAATCAGGAGATCTGGGCTCAAGTCCTAGCTCTTAAGAGTTATGAGTTCTATGATTTTGGCAAATCCCCTTGAGCTTTCAGTTGCCCTATCTGGACATAAAAATGGGAATGTTACAACTGACCCTGCCACCTCATAAGGTGGTGATGATTACACAAAATGACATGGATGAAAAGGAGTTTATCAGAATTAAATTCTGATGTTTGGATATTTATTCTGTGGTTTTGACCTTTTTTCCCCAACTTCACTTCCTCTTCTGTCATGCAGGGCTCAGTCACAAGAAGAAATGGGATCCTAGGTATTAGGACTGAGTACTTTTAGTTTCTCAATAATACAAGATTGGAGCCAGACGCTCCCTAGTTGTCCTCTTCCCCTACTCCACTCCCTTGGCTCCGTAAGACGGGTGCCTGACCACACAGTCTAGCTGGCTATTAGGAAAGCTCCCAAGAGGGCCTCAAGGGACCCCTTCTTCCTTTCCTTTCTAGGTTGTTCCTCAAAGTCATTCAAGCTGTACTCGCCGAAGGAGCCCCCGAACGGCAACGCCTTCCCCCCCTTCCATCCCGGCACCATGCTAGATCGGGATGTGGGGTGAGTCTCCTGTCCTCTTCCCATTCCTTCTCCAGATGGGATGGGATCCTGCCTAAAA
Source organism: Scalopus aquaticus (assembly GCA_004024925.1). Taxonomy (NCBI): domain Eukaryota; kingdom Metazoa; phylum Chordata; class Mammalia; order Eulipotyphla; family Talpidae; genus Scalopus; species Scalopus aquaticus. The sequence goes on from PVIJ01014603.1 coordinate 7,693, forward strand.
AAGGAAAAAGGGAGGGAGTGATGCCCTCTGATAATTCCTGTCTTCTACCACCATTCTCATAGCCTCTTCCCTTACACAGCCCTACTCCCATGTACCCGCCTACGTACCTGGAGCCCGGGATTGGGTAAGTGGAGTCCAGTGGGGAGGAAGGTGCTTTCCGTCATAGTGAAGGCAGAAGTGGGGCGGGGGGCGGCAGGGTTCTGCTTCTACTGACTCCCTCCCTCACTTCCCCCAGGAGGCATACACCATATGGCAACCAAACTGACTACAGAATATTTGAGCTTAACAAACGGCTTCAAAACTGGACAGAGGTATGGCCAGGCCAAGGGGCTCAGAGGGGAGATCCATCTGGACATCCCGTAGGATGTCTTCGGGCGTGTTCATAACCGTCCCTATGCTCCCTAGGAGTGTGACAATCTCTGGTGGGATGCTTTCACCACTGAGTTCTTTGAGGATGATGCCATGTTAACCATCACTTTCTGCCTGGAGGATGGACCAAAGAGATATAGTGAGTGACTTCTGGGGGGTCCTGTCAGTTCTGCTGTGACAGCGTATACCTACCGTGTCCTTCTAAGATCTGGGGGAGGGTATTTGTCCCAGGGAATCTGTTTCGGTAGGGCTGGCATCTGCCTGAACCCTTTTGAGTCCTTCTGTTCTGAAGAGTTTGTCTAATCTCTGCAGCCATTGGCCGGACCCTGATCCCACGCTACTTTCGCAGCATCTTTGAGGGGGGTGCTACGGAGCTGTACTATGTGCTTAAGCACCCCAAGGAGGCATTCCACAGCAACTTTGTGTCTCTCGACTGTGACCAGGGCAGCATGGTGACCCAGCATGGCAAACCCATGTTCACCCAGGTCAGCAACCCAACTGGATGGGGGATGCCGATGCCCCTGGATTTGCTTCCCCTCTTGCTCCCAAAATGTACTCAGCTATTCCCCGGGGGGCGTAATGGGGAGTGGCAAAGTGAGCAGGGAGGGCATTTCTCACACTGACAAACATTTATTGAGTTTTCCGGGCCCCAGGGGTACATCAGTGAAGAGGAGCTTGCCCTCGTTGAGCTTATAGCAGATAAGTGTGTTACTGCCTACTTGAGGAGAGGCTGACAATCTCTTAAGCATTTTGGTGGGTGAGTGTCTGTGAGAGAGAAACAGACAGACCGACAGACAGGTATGTGAGGGACTAGTCTGTCAGTTATGCACCCAGATTTTTGTGCAGGTGGCAGAAGTGTGTGTGATGGGAGAATTACGAGCACATAAGGGGAAATGTAGCAGGCACACTTTCAGGTATGCTGGGAGGGGCAGAGTTGTAACGAGCTTGTCTTCAGGTGTGTGTGGAGGGCCGGTTATACCTGGAATTCATGTTTGATGACATGATGCGGATAAAGACTTGGCACTTCAGCATCCGGCAGCACCGGGAGCTCATCCCCCGCAGCATCCTTGCCATGCATGTGAGTTGTGGGCAGGATCCAAGACCTAGGGTGAGGCAGTGGGAACGGTGGAGCAGAGTATGGCTTTCCTGAGAGCTTAGACAGAAGGTTAGAGTTTCTCCATCTGAAGACTGGGCCTATCTTCTTTCAAGAATGTCATGATGTGGGCCTCCCTGGGGCACAGGGGTTAAAGTCTCAGTGCTGTAAAGCTGTTGCCAGCCACTGCATCTTGAATTTGATCCCCGGCCAGGTTGCTGACCCACATGGCACAGCAGACTTCTCCTGTCTGGCCCGCTGCTCCCCTCAGCGGTGTATTTCAGTAGATCCGCCTGTTCCGCTTCCCACTCTGTCTCTGGTGAATAATCTCATCCCCCACATCTCTGGCCTATATCCCAGCTACCGTATGCATAAATAAATCAAAATAAGCCTTAAAAAAAATGCTTGGGTAATAGGACAGGTGAGCAGATTCAACCCAGGTGCTAGTATTCTTACCTTTCTCCCCTTCTAGGCCCAGGATCCCCAGATGTTGGATCAGCTCTCCAAAAACATCACCCGGTGTGGGCTGTCCAATTCCACTCTCAACTACCTCCGAGTGAGTCTTCAACCACTCAGTTTCCACCCCATCCCATTGGTCTAAGCTCCACATGTCTCTCCTGACAAGCCACCTCCTGGTCTACCCCTAGCTCTGTGTGATACTCGAGCCCATGCAGGAGCTCATGTCCCGCCACAAGACCTACAGCCTCAGCCCCCGTGACTGCCTCAAGACCTGCCTTTTTCAGAAGTGGCAGCGCATGGTAGCGCCCCCCGGTGAGTGCCTTTCACCTGCTCTTACCACAGTCTGATGTGGTAGCTCTCCTGTGAGAAGTCCCTCCTCGCGCTTGGGTCTGCAAGATTGGGATCAGGGTAGGCTCAGGCTCCTTAGGAGCCAGAATGGGGAACAAGGGTCCCAGGGCTCTGCCCCCCACCTGAGTTTCCTTTCCCTGGCATAGCGGAGCCCGCACGGCAGCAGCCCAGCAAACGGCGGAAACGGAAGATGTCAGGGGGCAGCACCATGAGCTCGGGGGGTGGCAACACCAACAACAGCAACAGCAAGAAGAAAAGCCCAGCCAGCACCTTCGCCCTCTCCAGCCAGGTACCTGTAAGCATCTCGGCTTTCTTCTCTCTTCTGGGCTGTCCCACTGCTGCCCCCTGACCCTTGACCCTGTCCCAGCCTGAGCTCACTAGCAGGCATAGAAGCAAAGAGATTTTCCCAGTGTGCTCTGCAGCATGGGCTGACTCCTGTCACTGATGAGAGTCCTTGTCAGTCACATACATGGCTGTGATCACACAGACTCAGACATGTGACAAGGTAGGACATATAAGTGGCAGAGAGAGCCATGAGAACATACAGACGGACAGGACAGACAGCTTGTAGACACCATTCCGTCACACACTGATAGAGGAACACACAGACTTGAACGTGTGCAAATCTAGAATACATGCATATGCACTTGCACACACTTGGCCCCTTTGTGTTTTGGATTGCTCCCTCTCTTCACAAGTGGACAGAAGTTTAGGAGCCCCCTAAAATTTAGGGGAGATGGGACTAGAGAGAGCTAGGGGAGTAGATTGACTTCTCCCAGAATCTAGTGCATATGGGTTAAAGACTGCAGTCCTTCAGTGGGAAGAATTCCAGGGGCTAAGAGTGTCAGAGGAGTTGGGATTTTTAATTTGGGTATAAGGAGGGGTTGGGGGTGTTGAGTTACCTGGGTGGGTATTGGGGCTCTGGGGGTATCTACCGCCCTGGGCTGGGCGAGCCCCTGCCCCGATTATGTTTGGGGACCTCCGCCACTCTCAGGATGTGATGGTGGTGGGGGAGCCCACCCTGATGGGCGGGGAGTTCGGGGACGAGGACGAGAGGCTCATCACCCGGCTGGAGAACACCCAGTTTGACGCGGCCAACGGCATTGACGACGAGGACAGCTTTAACAACTCCCCTGCCCTGGGCGCCAACAGCCCCTGGAACAGCAAGCCTCCATCCAGCCAAGAGAGCAAATCAGAGAACCCCACGTCACAGGCCTCCCAATAGAGGCCTCACCACGGCCACCCAGCGCTCTGCCTGCCTGCCCCACCCCTCGCCGCCCCAGGGAGCAGAAGACAGAATGAACAGACTGAGCATCTATCTATAGTGGGCAGCTTCCATCCACCCACTTCAGGGAGGAACTGGACTTTCTGGGGGCAGGTGCCAAGATTTGCCCCCCAGTGGCCCTGGGCTGGGCCTGGCCTCTGCAGAGCCTTTTGGGGGAAGGGGTTACTCATGTGGATGCCTGTATGGACCCTGGTCCTCTGAGAAGTGTCCTGACCACCCCCCAGGGTGTTTGCCTCCATCTTCTTCCCAGGTTCTGGGTTCCCCATCCTCCTCACTCCACCCCCTTCAAGCCTGGGGTTGTCTATACCCGCAGCCCTTAGGGACTTGAGGTATGGGGCTTGGTTGAGTGCTCCTCCCTCAAACCTTCCCCCTAGGTGGCTGGTAGTAGAGGGGTGAAGCTCTGGGCTTCTCCCTCCTGCCACCTATCCCAACTCCAAGTTTTTAAAAAAATAATATTATTAAAAATGTAAGTTTAAAAAAATCATGTCCCCCCTTTGCCCCTTATTAAAAGTCCAGCTACCTCCCTAATTGGCAGATGGGGGGGGTGTCTTAGGGCCCAGGTGGGGGGTAGTGAGGGAGGGCAGGGGGTATGTGTACAATTTTATACAGTTTGAGAGCTTCAGACCAAGGAGACACTTTGCCATCTCTTTCCTGATTTCCTCTGGGGAGAAGAGCTGGGGGTGGCATCCCATGGGGTAGAGGGCAGCTTATGGCCTTCCCTTGATTACAGCCCCTTGCCGATGTCACTGTCTCCTCCATTCTCCGGAACTCTCGCCTGCCCTCCTAGTGCTTGTGACTCCCTCTTGTCCCAGCCCCCAGTACCCCTTCCTCCATGGTGTGTATATTCTCTCCTAGAGCAGCTGTCCTGGATGGGGGGAGGGGAAGGCCCCCTCCCTTAGGGAGTGTGGAAGGAAGGGGACAGCCTTTGTCACTGTGTTTTTTGTTTTGTTTCAGTTGGGCAGGCATGGAATGGGGGAGGGTTTCATCCACTCTCTTCAGTACTCTTCCTCCAGCCACTCAAACTGCACATCTATCCCCCTCTTCCTCACCCCTTCCTCAGTGGTGGGGAAGGAGCCCCTGAGGGTGTCCCAGCTCTAAGCCCAGCAGGGAGCAATAAGCCCTCTCCAGCTGAATTAGTCTTCATCTCCCAGTATCCGTCCCCTCTCCTTCCTCCTGGAAGGCCGGGGCGACCACCAGGACCCTCGGCTTCATTTCCCAGTTGGACCCGGAGGCACCAAGCCCAGGGTGATGCCAGGAGCGGGGTCCCCGTATCTGGGCCCAGTTCTGTGGCTTTGCTGCCTTTTCCTGGGGCCAGTTCCAGAAGTGTTAGCACCACCTCTCCCCACCCTTCCTTCTGGATTCTGGGGTTCCTCCGCACCGTTTCCTCCACTCCAGCTGCCACTGTTTGAAGAGGATTGTGTCGGGAGCTGAGGGAAGGGGTGGGAAAGATGGATGTCCACCCCCAACTGTAATGCCTTTTTTTTTTCTTTGCCATTTGAGTCATGTATGGTACCAATCAATAAAGAGACTTTTTGGTTTGAGTGTGTCCTGGTTGGTCATTGATGCCTAATAATGATTTGGTCTGAGGAATGTTTGTCCCCTCATTCCTGCAGTCCTTAAAACCAGTCATTGGGAAGGAGGTATGAATTGAACTCCCTTTCGCTCCCATCTCTCTTCAGCACTTCTGGTATTGCTCCTCAGGTGGCCCAAGCTCACCCACCTCCCTCAAAAAAGTTTATTTTACCAGCCTACCCCCACCCTACCACTGTTGTTCCTTACCCCAAACTGTCATAGTACTACTGACTACTACTGACTGTCATAGTGCTACTGACTACATAGTACTACTTACAGGTGGTCTTCCTGAGGCAGGATTCAGCCCTATTTTACCCTGTTAGGGGGGTGGTGGGGACAAGGTGAGGATCTGCCTAGGAGGGATCTTGGATTGGAGGAGTTTGGTGCTTTGTGAATGCCTGGGGGACTGCTGTTTTTGTCAGAGAGTTTTCTACCCCGACCTAGCCCCAGACTGCTGAGTTCTCAGGTAAAAGATGGCCAGACCTAAAGAACAGCAGGATTGTCTCCTCCCTGATTTGATAGGATCATGGAGGGAGGGAGGAGGGTACCTTAAACTCCACAGAAAAATGAGGACTAGGGCACTTCCCAGATTCCTTCAACATAGTAATTACTACCCCCAATTTCCTAACCCTCACTCCATTAGAGAAGACTGGCAAAATCAGAAGCCTTGCTGTGATTGGAGATGGGGTCTTAGCACCTATATAGCCTCTTACTCAACTTCCCTCACAGCTGAGGCTTCAAACCATTCTCCTACTCAGGTCTCTGGATGAGAAGTAAGATCTGACCTACACCTGTAACCCTCATCTCCCCGGCTGAAAGTAACTACATGTCGCACCCCATCATATCCATGAAATACCGTCGCCCAATTCTGCTCCTAGCCCAGCCCCTTTTCATTGCTCCAGAGCTTCAGGGATCCAAAACCTGCATTTGCACATGTATGCACACACAAACACATAAACATTCTGCTGCAGTGAGTCTGGCACTGGGTGCCAGTGTATGTATGCATGACTCCTGAGCTGAGAGAGGCCGTGTGTGTGTGTGTGTGTGTGTGTGTGTGTGTGTGTGTGTGTGTGTGTGTGTAAGGGAACATATGTAAATATGAACTTGGGTTTGCAAACATGTTTATGTATATGTCTTGGTGGATTCATTCATTCAACTAGTATTCATTGAGCCCTTTCAGGTGCCAGGCCCTATTCTAGCTCCTGGTGATACGTGTTAAACAAAGAGAAGGCTTGACTGCTGGGTATGAGTAGGGGTGTGCATCAATGGGGGTGTGTTGTTGAATGCCTGGTATCCAGGTGCAATTGTTTTGGTTTGTGGGATGCTGGGCAGTGGTGTGACTGAATTGGACTTTTGTGGTTCACATCTTTTGTATTTTAGTAGAGGGAGGTATCAAGGGGATAGATTGCCAGACCTGGTCTCTGCCCTGCCTGGATGAAGGGAGTGGGCCTTAGAGACAGGGGAACCCATTTTTTGAACTCAGGAAGCATAGTGGTCAGTGACTTCCTCTGGAGCCCCAGATCTGGTTCCTCCCTGTTTGCCCCAGCAGCCCCTCTAGGGAAGGCCCTTGGTCAGTAGGAATTGCTGAGGTCAGGGAAGGGAGAGATACTTTCAAGACCTCATGTTCTATATGTCTAGGTGCAGGTGAATGCCCAGGGTGCTAAGGAACTTGTTTCAGTTTAGCCGTGTGCCCCACACAAGCCTTGAATCCCAAAGTCTCTGCTCAGCCTGCCCTCAGCTCATTCTCTGTGTTTCTTATCCCAAGCCAGTCCAGCATGATCTCTAACTGGTTCCCCAAAGGTGAGACTCAAGCCTAAAGAATGTCCTGTTCAATCTGACCTCAAACCCCTCTCACTAAAGTGAAAAGTTCTAAGCTGCCCTCCTAGATCCTCTGCCCATCCCTTTTTTCACAAATTTAGGTATTATCTTGGGGTTTGGAAGAAGTAGGGGTGAAGGTATAGGATTAGGAGTTGCAGCCTGGATGAAGAAGGAGAGGGTACACAGGAGGCTCTTTGAGAATTGCCTAAGTGTATTCTGATCAGCAGCCCCCTAATCCTTGACTAAATTTCAAAGGTATTTGTTTTGTCCCTACTCACCCTGGCTCTCCAGTACCCACCATGCTTACAACAACTGAGGCCATAGAAGCATTCTCTTCTAACCCATCGCTGACGATCCTCCCCACCCCCACCCTGAGGTCTTTGATGAAGCTGAACAGGAAATGGGTGGGAGACTGACTACACACCCTGCTTTTCTTAACCTGGCTAGTGGGGGAAGCTGAATGCAAATGGAAGCTGAACCACTCCCCGGATTCTTCCTGCAGCCTCAGAAGAGGCCATTTTCTAATCCTGGGACTCTTTCTGAGGTAGATAAACCCTGGATTATTCCCCTCCATCCTGCCCCTCCTCTGTGCCACCAGCTCATCTCTCAGGAAGAAAACCTAGAGTCTTAGGGCAGTTCTTGTGTCAAAACTATTTGCCTGTGTCTACACAGGTAACTCTTTTAAGAAACTTTTTCCTTTCAAATCCAGCTCCCGCAGCAGCTCTCTGCCTGTCGGGGTCTATGCAGGCCTCTTTTCTCCCTTTCCTAATAAACTGGTCCTTTCAAAATGCAGGAGAAAAAAAAGAAGAAGAGAGGCAGTCTTGGCAAAAAGTCTCAAAGAGGATAGGGGTAGAAAAAGCTTTCCCCTTGACCCCCAAACAAGTAAGGCTGCCTGGAGGAGCTATTCATGATTTTTTTCCCTTGCCTTTAAGGGTGCACAGAATTAAATTCATCATAACCTGGGTTCATGAAGCATTCTTACCATCCTTCCATGCATAACACACATTTATTTACTTGTAATACTACCATAAGAAATCAACATGAAAGCTGGGAGCTTGGCAAGAAGTGAAATCTATGTGGATTATCCCTATCTTCTTCTCCCAAGGAATCCATATTCTTTATTTTTTAAATATATTTATCTTAGCTATATGTGTTCTTAAATTTTTATTTTTTTTAATTTTAGTCTTTTTTTTTTTACCTTACAAAGGAACACTGTTGTATGTAATTTTTGGTGACTTACTTTTATTTAATACTGTATTACTAAGATTCATATTGTTACATACTGCTTCAGTTCATTAATTTTGAAGGCTATATAGTATTCCACTGCATTGTCTTCATTCTCTTGTCACAGGACATTTGGGTTGTTTATAGGTTTTTACTGTCATAAAGAGCATATCTGGGCTTCCCTGGTGGCGCAGTGGTTAAGCGCTGTGCTGTGGAGCTGTCGGCAGCGGCGACGCGAGTTCGACGCCCAGCCAGGGAGATTCCCACATGGCGTGGCAGACCTCTCCTGCCTCGCCCGCTGCTCCCTCAGCAGTGTATTTCTGATCTGCCTGTTCTGCTCCCCACTCTGTCTGTGGTGAACCCTCTCGCCGCCCCATGCCTCTGTCTTGTACCCCAGCTTGTATGCATAAATAAATAAATCTTTAAAAAAAAAAAAGAGCATATCTGTGAGCTTTTATCCCTGCAGATTTATATTTTTAGGCATAATCTCTGCAAAGTCATGTCTCTACTTATGATGTCCAATGCTGAGGGCTTTTACTATAGCAGAGGACCTAGGGTTAACTTGAATTAACGTTCACATGCTTATTGAGTACTTGATATATAAACTAGCCTGTCCATTCATTCATTCACCTAATCAGGTGTCTTTTAGTGTGCATCTTCAACATGCTAGAAGCTGGAAATTGAACAGTGAGCAAGGCAACATGGAATATACAGTTGGGCAAGGAAACAGATATTCAACAAAAGGTCACATACATACCCAATTATAATTTATGGTTTAACTGAATAGTGCAGGATAAATATGTAATAGGGAGACCTAATTTAAACTGGTGAGTTAAGGAAGTCTTCTTTGAGGAAATGATGTATCTATTAAGAATTGAAGGATGAAGAATTAGGTGAATAGAATGGGGAAGATTTCAGGTAGAGGAAATAGGTGCTCATTCTGGGAAGTGCTTGGTTGGCTGGAATAAAAGAACACCAGTGGGGGCCTCCCTCGTGGCACAAGTGGTTAAATTTCAGCACTATGAAGCTATCAGCAGCCACTGCAGCACAAGTTCAATCCCTGGCCAGGGAGCTGACCCACATGGCTCAGCAGACCGCTCCTATCTCACCCGCTGCTCCCCTCGGCAGTGTATTTCAGTAGATCCACCTGTTCTGCTCCCTGCTCTGTCTCTGGTGAATCCTCTCACCCCCCCAACCTCCCACACACACCTCTGGCCTACACCCCAGCTCTTTTATGCATAAAGAAATAAATCTTTAAAACATAAATAAAACACCAGTGGCTTCTGAGCCTGGTGAGCAAGGGGAGATGGTAACAGGAAAGAGTAAGGGTTAAGGCCAGGAGGCCTTCTAGGAGTATGTGTGTATGTGTGGGGTGAACTTTCAAGTTTATTCTGTAGAGGAAATCAGAAAATTTCACCTCAACAAAAATAAATAAAAAATGAAGATTTGACCAGTTTGACAACATATGAAGTTACAACTTTGATATATGTGTGTATAAATAAATACCAGATACACTAGAAAATATATTATCAGCAAATATTCTGAGTTACAATTTTTATGTAAGTAATTCATGCAAACGGTTTTTAAAAAAAGCCTCCTCAATAAATAAATAGGTAAATGACAATTTCAGAGGAGGACGCACTAAGACTTAAACACAAATATAGTAATCAAATGAATGTATATTAAAACAGCATGTTTTTGTATTAAACTATTTTTCTTACAACAATATAACAGCTTATTGATACATAATCTAGATACCATATAGTCCACCCATTGAAAATGTATAATTCAATGGTTTTTAGGATATTTAGTATTATCCAACCATCACCACAATCTATTTTAAAACATTTTCATTACTCCAAAAAAGAAAGTCTGCGCCCATTAGCAGTTAGTCAGCATTCCACACCCAGGCAACTGCTAATCTACTTTATGAATTTATAAATTTGTTTTTTTGTACCTGTCATATAATGGAATCATGCCACAGATAAGCTTTTGGAACTGCATTCTATGACTTCAGAGAATGCTTTCAAGATTCATTCATGTTGTGGCATGAACCAATATTTTATTTTTTATTGCTGAATACGATTTCATTGTATAAGTGTGCTGCATTTCATTTATCCATTCATCACCTGATGGAAATTTGGGTTGTTTCTACTTTTTTTTTTTAAGATTTATTTATTTATGCTTACAAGCTGGGGTGTAGGCCAGAGGTGGAAGGGGTGAGAGGATTCGCCAGAGACAGAGTGGGGAGCAGAACAGGCCGATCAACTGAAGCACACTGCTGAGCGGAGCAGCGGGCGAGACAGGAGAGGTCTGCTGTGCCATGTGGGAAGCTCCCTGGCCAGGTATCAAATTCGTGCTGCAGTGGCTCTGGATAGCTTCATAGTGCTGAGACCCATTTGTCTTTTTTTTTTTTTTTTTAACTATGTAAGTGGAATCATGTTGACGAGGCAAAGATTTTCAGTGATCCCACCGAAACTTAGGAAAGATGTGAATAATCTCATACACTTTGAATAAACTAATAGCTCAGATAAGCAACTTGTGTTAAGGTACACAGTCTTTGACTCACTAATTCCATTTCTGGGAATCACAGCATCACTTGTAATATAGAAAATGTGGAAACTCCAGAACGTGATGCATGGGGAAAAGCTTGATCAGCTATGGGACTCCTGAACAACAGAATGTTACAGTCACCAAAATGATGTTTACCAAGAGCTTAAAAATATGAAAAAAAAAAATCATGATGAATGCTAACTGAAAGGATAGCATTAAAAAAATCATACAAAATGATTTCTGTATGCAATTACGTAGTTGACTGCAATTATGTAAAAGGGTCTATGCATTGGGAAAATTACATGGGAAGAAAGTACAAAGATGGTAATAAGATAATTGGATTCTAAGTTTTTTCTTCTCTTTGCCATTTTTCAAATTTCCTTAAATATGCTCATGTTACTTTGTAACTCAAATACTAAGCATAAAATAGAATGAATCCTGTGGGGAAGTAATAACAGGAACCTGAATTAAGGTATTTATTGTGAAACTGAGGAGAGAGAGAAGGGGATAGGTACAAGTTGGCTTTTTACTGACTCCTGGGGAGTGAGTGGGTGGGAAGACTGGAAGGCAATGATGAGGTTTGGAGGAACTGGGAGGACACTGGCTCCATGAACCCAGGAGTAATCACAGAACATGGTTCAGAGCATAGGCTCTTGCTGTATCACCCCAGGCCCAACCACTTATAGGTGGGTATCCTTGAACAAGTAATCAAGCTTCGGGCCTCCCTGGTGGCACAGCGGTTAAGCACTGCGCTGTGGAGCTGTCGGCAGCGGCGACGCGAGTTCGATGCCCGGCCAGGGAGAATCCCACATGGTATGGCAGACCTCTCCTGCCTCCCCCACTGCTCCCCTCAGCAGTGTATTTCTGATCTGCCTGTTCTGCTCCCCACTCTGTCGCTGGTGAACCCTCTCGCCGCCCCACGCCTCTGGCCTGTACCCCAGCTTGTATGTATAAAAATAAAAAATAAATCTTAAAAAAAAAAAAAGTAATCAAGCTTCTTTGAACTTGTTTCCCCATCTCTAAAGTGGGGATAATGATAGCATCTCTCTCTTGTGGGGTTGTTAGGAGGATGAATTGATAAAGAAAATTTAGAAAGTTGGGGCCTCCCTGGTGGTGCAGGGGTTAACGTCTCAGTGCTATCAAGCTATCACCAGCCACCATGACATGACTGTTCTGCTCATGACTGTCTCTGGTGAATCCTCTCACCCCTGCACCTCTGGCCTACACCCCAGTTCTTGTATGCATAAATAAATAAAAAGAAATCTTTAAAAAAGAAAGAAAAGAAAGTTCCTGACACAGAATAAGATTTCAATAAAGATTTTCTGTTGCGACATGCTCAGAGAGATCAGGGGCTAGGACTTCTCTATCTCCAACCACCTGTCAGGCCAGAAATAGTCCCTCTGTCTCCCCACCCACAGCCAGCTCTCTGCTAGAAGTTTGCCCCAGGGGATGCTCCAAAGCCCTCAGGAATGGGTGGTAGGACAAGTGGGAGGATTGCCATAAGGGAGTGGAACAGAGTTAGGAACTAGGAAATTGCAAATTAAGTAGGCCAATGTAACCATAAAGCAGAGGCTCTGGAGCACCCCATCAGAGCACTCCCATGCCAGGTCAGTATATCAGGATGCTTTTTGGGTAAGGTAAAAGACAGGGAAAGAAATTGTTCCCCTTAACCCAATAGGTGCCTGTAAATTTAGTCCATTTGGGCTCACCACACTGCTTCCTCCCTTACCTAGACCTAGACATTCTGAGAGCATAAAATGCAAGGACCACAGTGGGATGTGTGCAAGAGGATAAGGGGAGCTCTGTTTGTAGATCTGGCATCCAGAGGCCTCCCTTTTGACCACCCTCCATGCCTTGCACACACCAGAGGTAGGAAGAGAGGAGCTACCCGAATGTCTGGCTGAAGTCTACGACCACATTCCCTCCTTGTCCCTCCCAGATCTTGAAATTTGAGGCTGGCTACATAACTTGTCTGGCATTTGCCTTCATTTTTGGTTGGGTGCTCTTCCTGTCAGGCGCCAGCCAGTGTGACTGCTGCCTGTGGTGCTACCAGGGCTATCAGTTCAGTCAGTTCAGTTCCCAGCACCACCCGCCCCCTCACTCCCGGCTCACTTCCTTATGGTTGTTACCAACCTTCTGAATGTTGCCCTTTCCCCATCCAGTGCCCTCTTCTCTTGTCAGAAAGCTGTTTGCTCAGGCTGGGAGCCACCTCTGATTTCCTCAAGAAAATCTTATCCTCACCTGTGACTCTTCCCCACCACTGACTATCTGAACCCCACTCCTTTAAGAACTACCCCCTTTCATCACTCAGTGCTACCCTGCTCACCCCCTGGCTCCTCTCATCTGCTACCGACATCCATGACCCCTCCTCCACTTACCGCCTTCTAACTGCCACACCACAGCCTGCTCACTCTCCCGTTCCCTTTTCCTGGCCTGGCTTTGAGTTCCCTCCATCTTCTCTCCTCTGCCTTGTCTCCCTGGGGGCTGGAACATCTGTAGCCTCATAAGGATTAAGCAGCTATATGAGGCCATTTCCTACACAGTTACAGTCTCAGAAATAACATGTATAACCTTTGCTCCTTCCTTAAGTCCTTCCTCCAGGCACTGAGAGAACATAATGCTCATTCCACCCCTGGGAATTTCCCTCCGGGCCCCTGACTCAGGTCCTACCTCCAGTGCAGAATCCCAACCTGCCACAGTGCCTGTGGTCACACCCAGGGGAGTGTCTGATGCCAGGCACCACAGTCCTAGATGCCACAGGACATCCCAACTCATCCTCCCTCATTTCTTTGTTCTTTTCCCTAGGGATTTTTTTTTGGGGGGAGCTCCCTTTGTTACAGGGCAGGGAAAGGGGCACCTCAGAACCCCCAAACCTGCCTGCTCTAAATAGGTTCTGCCTCATCAAGACAAAACATATAGACCTTTAGTGGAAAGAAACTTTAATACAATGAGTGTGCAATACAGAAAAGACAAAGAATATAGTTTCCAAATCAAGCACCCAGAGTCGCCTGTCCCTCGTGGGTAAAGTCCACCCAAATGGGATTGGCCCAAAGCAGGGCCTGAAAGCCTGCCCAAGTCTAAAACACCTTTTGACTGGGACCCATAGAAAAGGGGTCAGAAAGAGCCAGACAAGTCTGGGAGGAAAAGAGCAAAATGAAAGTCAAGATCAACGTTGCCATTGTCACCTCCCCACGGGTCTCTCACCCACATCTGTTTCAACCAGTCCAGGCCGGTGCAGCTTCTTCACAAGTCTCTCTGCTCCTTGTGCCCCTTCTGGCCTCCATCCTGCTTCCTTCCTTCTTCAGTCTCCCCTCTAGCTTCTTCTCATCTCTCCTCAGCTCCACCCTCCCATGGGTGGAGCAGGGAAACTGGAACCGCCCCCTTTCCCTGGGGACCACCCTGTTACACCTTTATCAGACTTCCCCTTACTCCTGACACTTGACCCTGCTCCCTCTACCTCTCAGGACATGGATATAGACACCATCTCCAGACGGAAGCCCAGCAGAAAAATCCAATCCAGCCTGTTGCGCCAGGCAGAAACAGCTGGACGTGGTCCTAGGAGTGGTATCATTCTGTCTCCCCCAGAATTTGGGCATTTGTTAGGGATCACCATGTGGATCATTCTCCATGGGCTCCTGTTGTGTCTTTATCTAATACCACTAAGCACAGTGGTAAGTAAGCCACAGCTCGGCGTCTTACCATTCAACTCAATTGTGACAGTTACCTGGAGGATAGCATCAGATTTCTTCAATTAAGGGTTCAGTCCTACAAGACTGCCCTTCCCCCATCCCACAACACACCAATTGTAAGCCCTGACTTCTACCTGTGCTTTTGACTGGCTATAAATTAGAGGTTCCTGCCAGTTTATTTACTAGATTACCAGTTTACCACAAAGGATATTTTAAAAAATACGAATGAATAGCCAGATAAAGTAATACACAGGGCGAGGTCCTGAAGGGTCCCAAACACAGGAGCTTGGAGTGTGCCGCCTTCCTGGCCCTTGCGTTGTCAATGCATTCTGGTTCGCCACCCTGCAAGCTCTCCAAACCCCTTTTGGGTTTTTATAGAGGTTTCATTACAAAAGCACCAATGATCTATTAAATCATTGGTCATTGGTTATTGATTCGACCTCCAGTCCTTCTTCTGCCAGGAGGTCATGGGGATAGGACTGAAAATTCCAACCCTCTAATCCCTGGTTGGCCCTCCAGAGAATCAGCCCCCATCCTTAGTGCTTTCCAAAAGTCACCTCACTAACAAGGTGTTATTGAAAGGGGATTGTGGTCCCAGCTTGGCCTGGCAGGGCAAACACTTCCCTGGGCTGAGGTCAAAACCAGGTCTTCTTTCCCTGTCAACACCACCATTTGAGCGTTTGTTGTTCTTGGCTCCTCTCCTAGCAACCAAAGCTCCAAAGAAGGTTCTGTTGAATATTGGGGACTTGCTTCTCAGCTCACTAGAAGAGGGACAGCTGAACCTTGAGCTTTACACCCTGGGAAGAAAACTTTAGATTATCCTGGGCCAGTGCAGGAAGCTCTGCTAACATGTGCAAATTCATGGCCTGAGGCTCAACCTCAGCCTTAGCCTGTTGAGAGACAACCCCTGAGACCCTCAGCATGGGACTGCCATCCTGAATCTAGCCGAGAAAAGACAGCCTCCACTCCAGAAATAGCCATACTGAGGGGTCTACAGTCTGATGAGGAGACCTGACCTCCTTCTTGGTGTAAATTAGTTTTCTAGGACTGCTGTAACAAATGACCACAAACTTGTTGGCTTAAAACAATAGAAATGGCCTTTCTGGACTTGTTGACTCATCACCATGCTCGCTGCTTTGGACTTTACGTGGCCTTCTCCTTCTGTCTTTCTTTTCCTTTTCCGTCTTATAAGAACATTCATTCTTGGACCTCTCTGGTGGAACAGGGGTTAAAGTCTCAGCTCTTGCTCCCCACTCTGTCTCTGGTAAATCCTCTCATCACCCCACACCTCTGGCCTATACACCAGTTCTTGCATAAGTAGATAAATCTTTTTTTAAAAAAAAAAAAGAAATCTCAGCACTATCATGTTATCACCAGTCACTGCATCCTGAGTTCGATCCCGGCCAGGGAGCTAACCCACATAGGACAGCAGATGGCTCCTGTCTTGCCCGCTGCTCCCTTCAGCAGTGTATTTCCATCAATCTGCCTGTTCTGCTCCCCACTCTGTCTCTGATGAATCCTCTCACTCCCTGTACCTCTGAACTACACTCCAGTTCTTGTATGCATAAACAAAAAAACTTAAAAAGAAAAAAGAACATTCATTCTTGGATTTAGGATGCACTCTAGTCCAAGATGATCTGTTGAGACTGTCAGCTTAGTTACATATGCAACGACCTTTATTCCAAATTTTGAGGTTCAGAGTAAACATCTCTTTGCAGGGCCACAATTCAACCTGCTAGAGGAAGGCTCCAGTTTGATGGGGGAGACCTAGGCCCACTCTGGAAAATTCTAGTCTGAGAGAAGAAATCTGTCCCTAATTCAAGATGCCTCTTTATGATGGGAGAGACTTAGGCCTGGGCCCTGAGTCTTTCACCTGAGACAGGCATACAAATGGTTTCAGGGAGGGATTGGCATTGGCAGAATCCAGACCACTATTCTTTTTTTTTTTATTGTTATTTATGTCTTTTACATTTTAGACCACTATTCTTTATGGAATAATATAGAACATTGATGTCCAATTCATGTCAGTATTTTTTTAAAGATTTATTTATTTATGCATACAAGCTGGGGTACAGGCCAGAGGCGTGGGGCGGCAAGAGCGTTCACCAGAGACAGAGTAGGGAGCAGAACAGGCAAATCGACGGAAATATAGTGCTGAGGGGAGCAGCGGGCGAGGCAGGAGAGGTCTGCTGCACCATGTGGGAATCCCCTAGGCCGGGTGTTGAAATTGCATCACCACTGCCGACAACTCCACAGCGCAGCGCTTAACTGCTGTACCACCAGGGAGGCCCAGTATTTGTTTTTTATTTATTTATTTATTTATTTATTTTTAAAGATTTATTTATTTATACATACAAGCTGGGGTACAGGCCAGAGGTGTGGGGCGGTGAGAGGGTTCACCAGAGACAGAGTGGGGAGCAGAACAGGCAGATCAGAAGTACACTGCTGAGGGGAGCAGCGGGCGAGGCAGGAGAGGTCTGCTGCACCATGTGGGATTCTCCCCGGCCGGGCGTCGAACTCGCTTCGCTGCTGCCGACAGCTCCACAGCGCAGCGCTTAACCACTGCGCCACCGGGGAGGCCCCAGTATTTGTTTTTTAAAAAGGATTTATTTATTTATGAATACAAGCTGGGGTGTAGGCCAGAGGTGTATGTGGAGGGGTGAGAGGATTCACCAGAGACAGAGTGGGGAGCAGAACACTGCTGAGGTGAGCAGCAGGAGAGGCAGGAGAGGTCTGCTGTGCCATGTGGGAAGCTTCCTGGCTGGGGCTCAAACTCATTCTGCAGTGGCTGCAGATAGCTTCATGATGCTGCGACTTAACCGGTTGCGCCACCAGGGAGGCCCTCATGTCAGTATTTGAAGGAGAGTTTCTGTCTCCACAAGGCAAAGGAGGCAAGCAAGGCACATGGTCCTCATCTTTGCCCACCACTTTTTCTCTTCCTCAAGCTCCCAGATGTTAATGAACTGATAGCATTGTTAAATACTTTTTTGAAAGTGAACCCTCATATGATCATGAGCAAAGTGGAACTGTTCCTAAGGATGGGAGGACTCTTAATATGGTGGTGAAGTTATCAGGGTTAAGCCCTCAGAAGGGTTCTCTTGTCAATCCCTGGCCTTGTTTTCTCTTTTCTTGCAAGGACCTAGCCATCCATTTACGTTCTATTCTTTCCCACTCTTTGGATTCTCTTATTGAACAGAGAGCCCTGCAAGTGCAAGCTTTGCTATAAGTTGCAAGAGCGTCAACCTTTTGTCTGTCTACCCACTCAACCCCCAGGACTCCTGACATCTCTAGACTGGATACTGAGTAGGGCATCAACTTTTCCACACCTCTTAGCCTCCCCTGTTAAGATTTTCCTAAAGACAAAATTGCATGCCATTCTGCCTTTCAAAGGTTTTACAGTTAGTTGATCATTATGAAAAAAGACCCAATGTTACCAAGTCACTAGTCTGGGGAAGGCTTGAAAATTTCAGAGACCTAGGAAACTTCTACCAGCCGTGGTCCAAGGAATAAAAGGGCAGCCAACAACCTGTCTCTTTCTCTTCTCCCCTTAGCCCTGGCCTGGAGACACCAGGCTAGTTGAGCCGCACAGGTTGGTAGCTGGGGCAGAGTTTTCTTCTGGGTGATACCATTCTGGGTGATACTGTTACAGGGTAACCCTGTGGGGTGTCTGTCGGGTTCTCACCCACGCGCTTATAAGAGACTTAAAAAATCAAATGCAGTCACACACAATAAAATTAATATAAGATTTATTTACAAAAAAAGGGAAAAGAAAAGATAAAGAAATAAATTGGTGAAAACGTCCTACCAGTTTCACTGAGCTGGACTCTTCTTGCCTACTCAGGAAAAACTCTGGCCAATCCACACCACGGACAAAAAGCCCTCTCCAACCACACCCCCCCCAACCCCCCCACCCCGTCTGGTTTTTAAGTCTCAAAACCTCTCCTTAACTCCTCCCTCAGTCCTCAGTATCCTTTCTTCGGTGATGATGGCACTCTCCAGCCTGAGGTGGCGGTGGAGTCCTGGGACACTCCCCCTTCCTGAGGACCACCCTGTTGCAATACTATCTAGGATTCCTTATCCTCCCCCATGATTTTGCTTCCTGAATTCTATCCTGATTTCCTCCTCCTTCTCCTTAAGCGAACCTTACTTTACCACTCCCAGAGGATTCCCTAGTCTTTCAAGAAATGGGCTAAAAAGCCTGTGCATGTTTGCATGTTTTGAAGTAATGGGTGGGGTTGGCGGTGACAAAAACTAACCACCAGGGGGAGCCTGTGCCTAAGAGACTGAGTATGCACCTGGGAAAGCGCTCAGGAATTTCCACATGGTCTTTCTAGGGCAGTAAGGGTGCCCGGCATTCCAGATTGGGTTCTGCTATGGGGCTAGAAGTCTAGAGCTGTTCTCTCTCCACACTGATGCTCTCCCTCTTTTCTTGATCAACCAGGTCAGTGTGAACCAAATTATGGTGTATATGACAGGATGGAAACTTCCAAAGGATGATTTTCCTGACAGTCATAATCAAAGTGGGAAGCAATCCTCCAGTCCCTGATCTCACCCAGAATCCCCATTTGCCCTGGCTACCCATCTCTCCCCTAGAACCTCACCCGACTGGGTTTCTCACCACTTCTCTTATGCTTTGGGGATCAGCGGGTCCTGGGGAGTACCACTTAAGTCCATCCCTCATTCCACCCCCTCTACTTTCAAGATGGCCCTGGCTGTGCTGAGTGGCTTCCCACCCTCCACCACTGCCCTAGGTGGCCTGTTCTTCCTTCAGATCCAGCTGACTTATTTCTGTCAATTTCAGGTCTGGCTCAACTAAACAATGAGTCTGACCTATGGGAAAAGGAAAGAAAGCCAGAGAATCCCTAAAGCACAGAGCCTATTCCCTCCTCACCACCGCCCCCACCATAAGTACCTACATCTGTAATCATAATTGAACCTACCATGAAGCTAGTATTGTAGTACCAGCCCCAGTCAAGATTGAAGGCTACCTTCATTTCCTGAAAAAACTTAGGACCCGTCCTACTCCCATATGGGACTAAAGGAGCACCTTAAGCCTAGGGTGAGGCTGAGGAGGATCCAAGCCGCAGGTCCTAGCTGAGGAAAAAGCTGAGTGGCAGTCCTTATCCTGGTCCCAAGCCTTGGGCAAGGGGTAGTTGGGTTCCCAGGATGATGCTGAGTGGCAGCATCCAGGGTTCTATCATACGCCCAGAAACCGGCTGAGGAGTCATTTGGATAGAAGTAGGCACAGGGCCAAGGCCTCTTCAGAGGTAATCCCGCTCATTAAATCCAGATGAGCAGGGGCCTCCCTGGTGGCACAAGGGGTTAAATCTCAGCACTATGAAGCTATTTGCAGCCACTGCAGCACGAGTTCCATCCCCAGTCAGGGAGCTTCTCACATGGCGCAGCAGAACTCTCCTGTCTCACCTGCTGCTCCCTTCAGCAGTGTATTTCAGTTAATGTGCCTGTTCTGCTCCACACCCCACTCTGTCTCTGGTGAATCCTCTCACCCCCCCACACCTCTGGCTTGC
This sequence comes from Scalopus aquaticus, assembly GCA_004024925.1. Classification (NCBI taxonomy): domain Eukaryota; kingdom Metazoa; phylum Chordata; class Mammalia; order Eulipotyphla; family Talpidae; genus Scalopus; species Scalopus aquaticus. The sequence goes on from PVIJ01014603.1 coordinate 27,631, forward strand.
ACCCCAACTCTTGTATGCATAAACAAATAAATCTTTAAAAAAATCCAGATGAGCAGAAATCTGGAGATGTTATTGTTTCTTGGCTTAGGAAGTCAGCAAGAATGTGGCTGCTGCAGTCCAGCTTCAGCGTCTCGTTACTGAGCTAGAGAGCTCTGCAGGTAGCTGTCCTGTCCAGCAAATCTCCCATACCAGGGGCTATTGTAGAAATCCTAGGGAGATAGTCGGGCCCAGGGCCCAACTCAGTATACAGCAGAGTCCTGGGGAAAGGAACAGAGAGGCTCTGCAGGTGCCCTCCTCACAGCAGGCTGGAGAAAGCTAGCACTGAGACAGGTATGAGGAGTACATTCCAGCCTAGGTAGCAGCAGCCACTGGCTGTATAGTGAGGTGGTTTGAGTCTTAGGGCTGCTACTATTTAGCTGACCTCTGTTAAGTAATCTTTCTGAATCTCTATTTCCTCACCTGTAAAATGGGGATAATATTAATACTTTTTTAGCGGAGTTATTAGAAGCATAAAATGAGGGATTATAATAAAGACTAGCAGGTACTTGGCACACCGAATAATCATAAGTGTTAATTGTTTCCATTTTTGGAAGTAGCTACATTAGCCAACAGATCCAGATTCAACCATCCTTTCTTTAACCCACATCACTTTGAAAACCTCAGCTATTCAAAAAACACCCACAAACTGGATATATGTCTGGAATGTTTTCCAACATCAAGAACCAAATTTCTGTGGACACCAACTGGATGTCTTACAAGTCAATTCTGATACTATCTGGAGTGAGCATTGACTCCACAGGTTAGGGACTCAGTCTCAGAACTGCCGCCACTTCTAATGCCAGTCACTGGTACTTCCGACTGACTGGTATAAACTGGGAGGTTCCATGGTCCCCCCCTCAGATTTGGTAATTTGCTAGAATAGCTCACAGAACGCAGGGAAATACTTTACTTACTTTTGCTGGTTTATTACAAAGCCTATACAACTTGGAAGCAGGCAGATTGAAGAGACTGAATGTTCCAACCCTTCCATTATTTTTTTTTTTTTTTTTTTTTTTTAGAATTTTATTTATGTATACAAGCTGGGGTACAGGCCAGAGGCGCGGGGAGGCGAGAGGGTTCACCAGAGACAGAGTGGGGAGCAGAACAGGCAGATCAGAAATACACTGCTGAGGGGAGCAGCGGGCGAGGCAGGAGAGGTCCGCCGCACCATGTGGGATTCTCCCCGGCTGGGTGTCGAACCGGCATCGCTTGCAGCCGACAGCTCCACAGCGCAGCGCTCAACCGCTGCGCCACCGGGGAGGCCCAACCCTTCCATTATTTGGTCTTTCTGGTGACCAGCTCCGTCCTGAGATGATCTAGGGGCTCTACCCTAAGTCACCTCATTAGCATAAATATAGGTGTGATCTTATGGGTCTTTTAGGAATAACAAGATACTCCTAACACTCAGGAAATTCCCAGTGCTTTAGGAGCAAATATATTTATTGTATCACAATATTTTACATACACATACACATACACACACACACACACACACACCCACACACACCCACATATTTAAAAATTGTTCCAGAAGAGAGAATATTGCACATATGGCCCATTCTGGGCCCTCCAACTCCTAGGTATACTTTCCTGATCACTGTGTCTTAGAAACAATTTTTAGCCTGAGTCCGTCACACAGTGGCCCTGTCCTGATGGTGCCCAGGCCTCCAGACCCGGGTGATCCGATACCTGGAGGGTAGTCATAGGATCCCGAGGGGGGGTGGGGGGTGGAGGGCCTAGGTCCCATAGGATGTCCTCATATAGGCTTAGAACTGGGCCGGAGGGCTGTCCTTGAGCTGCAGTCTGCTCCAGCAGGGCTCTCAGCAAGCCCACAGTGAGAGGGGGCTCTGCCCCAGGTTCAGGGAATGGGGTAGGGGATCCCAACTCATCTGGGAGATGTGTCCGAAGTAGAAGCAGGAGTTCAGCTGGAGCTAGGTCTGGTGGGCACAGGCGGCAAAGAAGGGGGAGGTGAGCATCGAGACAGCGGTGCCGGGCAAATTCAGCCAGCAGTAGTTTGAAGATCTCACTTCGAAGGAGAGGGCTAGAGGGGCTGAGGGCCAGGCCGGCCTGTAAAGCCCGCTCCCACTGCTCCTTTTGCACCAGCTGCCTCATGGCCTGGAGCACAGCTTTGGGCCGTCCACTGCCCAAGAGGAGCTCGAGCTCCAGTGCCTCAGGCCTGGTCCCCTCCTCACCTAGTACTGCCAAGGCTCGGCGATACAGGGGCAGCCCTGGGCCTCCCGCCCCCCAGCCAGGCCCTTCCTGCTGTTGTGCCAGTTCCACAAAGGGTGGCAACCATTGTGGCTCCAGCTGGCAGAGGCATTGGCACAGAAGTTCAAAAAGGGGGAGCATCCCATTAGGAGGTTCATTTCCAGATGCTGTACCCCCTAGTACCTTCTTCCACACATCAGGGGGAGCCTGGGACCTCAGCCTGCCATTCCCATCTGGCTGGAGCTGCAAGGCCCTGAGGATGGCACCCCAGGCTGCTGTAGGAAGGACCTGGAAAATGGTGTTGAGCTGAGCCAGCTGGTCTCCCATCAATTCCGTCCTCAGCAGACGTGCCACTTCATGCTCGGCCAGCTCAGTCCAGCTAGCCTCCTCATCATCCCCAGCCACCAGCTGGGCTTTGAGCTGCTCTAAGCCCCGATAATCCCGAAGCTCGGCTCTCAGTGTGGTCAAGAGGGTAGATGGGGACACATGGCCCTGGAGGATAGAGGCTAAGGCCTGAGGTGCCTGGAATGTGCTGTTGTGTCTCAGTTCATCTGGGGTGAACTGAGCACCCCACAGGCTCCGCCGCTGATAGTATTTGCTGGCCTCCTCAAACACCAGATCTTCAGCTGAAGGCAACTCAAGGCCCTGTGGGGCTTCCCAGACTACTCCAAAGAGACCTAAAGCTGAAAGCAGAGGAAGACATCCTCGGGTCTCCAGCTCTTTCTCAGCCTCTATGCCAGGGACTGGGGGTTCCAGCAAATGTACTCGGTCTGTATTTAGGACCTTCCTCTCCAGCAGTTGCCCACTGCCCATGTCCAGCAGTTCCAATGTGGAGCCCAACACACAGGCCAGAGTGCCATGAAATGTTCCCAGTGCTGCAGACCCTGCCAGGCCTACAGGTGCCTCCTGCAGGGTGCCTACAAGCCGGATACCACCATGGGACTGCACCAGTCTCACAGTGCCCCTGAAGTCAAGCAACAGAAGGCCTTGTGCAGTTGGGGCCCAGGTATGTACAGTTAATGGCTCCCTGGGGGATAGTAGCCCAGGAAGGCCTTTAAGTAGGGTCCGGAAGTCCCAAGTGTCTCCTCGTTTGGGATTCAGGCTCTTACTGTGGGAGAGGCCAAGACAAGGAGCTGCCACCGTCACCTTGCCCTTGCCTGGGCTCCAGATGAGTAGAACGTGGGCCACTCCAGGCCAAGTAGTGGCAGCGGGCACCAGGAAGAGGTCCTTGCGGGAGGCCAGCAGCTCGAAAGGAGGGCAGTGGTGCAGCAGAATGTGTGTGAGGCCCAGGTTGGCTCCCGCCTCCCGGCTGGGCTCCAGGATCCTGACGCACACGCAGTGGCTGAAAGCAGCACCAGCCTGCCGCTCCTCACACCACACCAACCGGCCTCGGGGCGCTGCCACCGCCACTACGCGGGCTCCGCCTCCTGGACACAGCTCTGTGCTTTGCAGCAGCCGCCAGCCAGGCCCCACGCCGGTGCCCCACACCTCGGCTAGGCCACTTTCCCACACCAGCACCAGCGCGGGGCGCACGGGCCACGGCAGGAAAAAGGCGTCTAACGGTGAGGGGTGGCCAGCTGGCCAGGAACGCTCTAGCTCCGTGTCGGCTCCACGCACCGCGACCAGCAGCTGCGGGGCCGGCGCCCTCGGCGGTCGCAACAGCAGCAGGTGGCGGCCGTCCGGGCTGCAGCGGACTCGGATGGCTGGGCCACCAGCCAGCAACTCTCGGAGCCGGGCCGCGCCGCTGAAGTTGCTCAGATCCGAGAGCAGGCGCAGAGTCCCCACACGCTTCATGGTGTCGCCGGCGCGGGAGCTCGCCCAGGGCTGGCCGCCCTGTGGGGCTCAGCTACGCTCTCCGTCCGGGTTCCTGGGGCTGGTTGAGAGCGGCACTGAGACTTCCGTCCCCCGTCGATGAGGTGGGCGGTGGCCGGCTCCGCCCCCCCCCCCCATCTCCGCCGGGAGCTCAGGGCTTGCCAGGCTTACGCCCGGCTGGCGCGACACCGCCCTCCAGGGGAGGAGCTGTGGGAGCTTCTGGGCTGGCTGGGTGTGCGTGCGTGCGTGCGTGCGTGCGTGCGTGCGTGCGTGTGTGTGTGTATCTCTCAGGGGAGGAGCCTCCGGAGCTCCCTAGGGTCTCAGCGTTGTAGACCCGCTGCCCAGGCCTCAGGAAGCGATGGAGTGGCCCAGAGGCTGGTCTCTGGAATCGGGATTCCAGTGCTCCCGAGCCAGGGACTGAGCGTGCCTCTCAGAGACTTCCATTTTCTCCACGCCTCACCCTCTCACCCTTGCTTACTCATTTGTTGGTTCATGAAATATTTATTGAGCACCTACTAAGTGCTAATCTCTGAGTAGACAACCCTGAGCAAAATAGAAAACCTCCATTCTATCGTGATGATGATCTAGCGGGAAAATAATAATAGCCAATACTTCCATAGTCCTTAATGTGTAATCGTCACCTACCCCAGCCCTTTTTACAGATAAGGAAAATGAAGCACCGAGAGATTAAGTAAATTGACTAAGATCACAGTCATTAAATGGGTTCAAGTGGAGGTGGGATTTCAACTACAGGCTCAACAAAGGTTAAAAATAAATCAAATATGGGAAAAGGGTTCTTCTGCTGGACGGGAGGCTTTTAATTGATGTTCAGGAACTATTACGGTTCACTTCTCTATGCCTTCCTCTGTGCCTTTGTTATAGTGCGCCCCAATAATCACGAGGCAGAGGAGGGTCAGACAAAGGCCTTTATTAATATTCAGCCATATCAGCGGCCGGCTGAAGCCCCATCCGCCGAAGTGCAGCCCCTAAACCCGGGTCAGTAGGTGTTTTATACCTGCCCCCCTCCATGTTCTCACAGTATAGCTACTAATTCCATAAAAGGCAAACTAGCTATGTTACAGAGAAGAGCGGAGTGGTTATGCCACGTAGCCAGAGACTGGGTCTTATCTGGGGCTAGGGAGGTGTTTACTTTGAAGAGAACGACCTTGCATAAATGGCTAGGTAGAAGGCATATCTGTCCTCTTGCTGACCCAGGCTGCCTTGGAGTGGGGGTGAGGGTCTGCACTATTTCATTCACTATAACACCTTCTCACTTTTTTTTTATTCTATTAGGGGTAAATTTTTTTTTAAAAGATTTATTTATTTATACATACAAGCTGGGGTACAGGCCAGAGGCGTGGGGTGGCGAGAGGGTTCACCAGAGACAGAATGGGGAGCAGAACAGCCAGATCAGAAATACACTGCTGAGGGGAGCAGCGGGCGAGGCAGGAGAGGTCTGCTGTGCCATGTGGGATTCTCCCCGGCTGGGCTGGGCGTCGAACTCGCGTCGCCGCTGCCAACAGCTCCACAGCGCAGCCCTCAACCGCTGCGCCACCAGGGAGACCCTAGGGGTAAATTTTTTAGCATCAATTATGTTTTATGCTACTGTGTAGGCAAATAAGAAAAAAATCTTCCAAGAAAGAATTTTAGCTTCTGGGTTAAGTCCTCCTTCTTGATAAATCTGGATTAAAACTTTCTTTCACTTCTTACTAACTCTAGAACATTAGACAGAATCTCACTCAGAAACTTTTTCTTCCTCATCTGTGAATGAGAACGTCAATACACACATACACGCACACACACACACACCTGCTCAGATATCTTTTTCAATCTTCCATTTTGCATACGAGAAAACTGAGACACAGAGAGGTTACTTATGAGAAATTAACATAGTTTGACACGGTGCTTTGCACATAATAATACATATTTAATGAATTTGTTTCCGATCTATCACTTACAAAGTTGCAATAAAGAGCTTGGAACATACAATTTCCCAAACTTTTCCAGTGTTTCTAGAGGATACATTTATTCCTAGAGTAGAACTGTCGAGTTCAAAGGCCGTGCTACAGTTTAAGAAACCGCTACTGCCACTTGCATCTCATAGGCCCGCAGCAGAGGTTTCTTTCGCTAATTTCTTTCTCGCGGTGCATTTCGGGAGTTGTATTCTTTGCGCTGCTTTCTGGGAATCGTGGTCTGAATCAACCTCAGGAAGCGGGCGTGGACGAACTATGACAAGGCGGGCTTTAGGACCCGGCGGGGCACGGTGGGCCGGGGGAAGGGTCGGGGGAGGTCGGGAGCGCGTCCGTGAGCCCGGTGCTGTGAGGCGTCGGTGGCGTCGGGAGCGAGCGGGCCCCGGAGCTGCGCGGGTGGTGGAGGAGGAGCCCGGGGCTCGGTAAGCGGTGCCGGCCCGGGCGGGTCCCCGAACCTCGCCAACCTCAGCAGGCCCTGCCATACTAGGCCTCGGCCCCGAGGCGGCTCTGGGGGCGGGGCCTGCGCTCTCCTAGGGGACGACGGGGGTGCCGGGGGAGGGGGTGGCGGAAAGGGAGGGGGGCTGCTGCTGAAGCGGGCGGAGGCTGCGTGCCGCGAGGAGGCTGGGCCTGGGGCGGCGGAGCGGGGTGAGAAGCGGGTAGCTCTTTTAGCTGCCGGTACCGGTTTTGTCCCTTCCGCTCCCGGCCCCTGTTGGGCCCTCCTGGCCATCAAAATGCTGACCTTTGACTCCTACTGGGACCTGACCCTGCTCCTCCCGCGGGTTTGAGACCTGCTCCTCCTAGGTCGATCGCGCCTAGGCGGGGTTTAGGTCGTGGGCCAGACCTCCGAGCAGGGCTGGGCTGAAGCCGGCCGTTCTACAGTCAGCAGGTGTCCCGGAAGGGTCCCCGCCCTGTCCCTCTTTTCAGACTAATGCACGGGCATCTGGGTCCCCTTCACGCGGAGTCAGTGAAGCTCCCGTGTTTTCTCGGGGTGACTAGGTGGTAGCTTGGGGAACGAAGTAGTTCCCACGGGGGTGTCGGGAAGAGAACAAGAGTAAAAACTGGTTCCATGGGGAAGGAGTGTTGTCAGAATCTGAGCAGTGCTGTCCCTGGGTATTGGAAAGTAGAAACTTGGGCCGCGCCCAGATCAATGTTTCTTGAGTATCAGATCCACCCCAATTCTTCCTCTTCAGAAAAAGTTTTGAGCTTATTCCTTTATTCTTAGTTCTCAGTGACTTTGTAAAAGGAGGTAAATATAGTTGTGTTCCTGCTCTTAACACAAGTTTCTTGGAATTATTTTCGGTTGGATTTGTGTGCACAGTAATTCCTAAGTGAAGACTTTTTGGATATCATGATTAATCAGTTTAGGGAAAGGTGGGTCCCAGTTATTAGGATTGTGAAAAAAATTCCCATTTGTAAATAGGGGAAACTTTCAGGTTTTCATTGGATGTGTAGACATTAATAATTCATTCCCTTGTTCAGCATTTATATAATAAAAATCCTTGAAAACGCAACACATTTGACATGAAAGTTGAAATTTCACATAGAGCCACATTCAGAAATCCATGAAATTTGGAGAAAACAGTCAAATAACAAATTGATCTAGGATATATGAGGGTGACTTATTTATTCCACATATATTTATTGAGCACTTACTATGTAACTGGCACTGGGGTTAGAAATGAGTATCTTTCCTCAAGGACATCAGAGAGACATAGTCATGTGAAAATTGTAGAGCTGTGTATAACAGAATCCGTAAAAGGAATGTGTACAGTGTGATGGAAAATCAGGGAAATCTTCACAGGAGGAGATACTTAAGGAGATACTTAAATTGAAGGATGAGTAGGAGCTTGCACAAGTAAGGAAGGGCATTCTAATTGGAGGGAACAGCGTGCACAAAGGCATTGTGAAAGTGTGAGAAAGAAAATAACATCATTTTAAGTGTCATAAGTTTGTCCAAAACAGAATATGTGGTGGGGAAATTGCCAGGAGGTAAAACTGGAATGAGAGTATGCAGCTTTTTATGGCACTTTTTATGTTAGGGAGTGACAGAGTGCAGATTTTTTTGATGAACACCTCGGTGTTTATTCAGATGCTTTGTTTTCTCTTTTAAGACTCAGTTGTTTAGATTAAATCTTTCTGCTAATGTTACGATATATGCCTAAAGAAGGAAAAAAATAGACTTAAAATCAGGAAAAGGGAGAAGATACTGAAAATCACCACATTGGTCCAGAAGTGAGAAACAGACAGTGAGACTAACAAGAGTTGTTGCAGTTGACTGAGAGTCTGATTCAAGTGTGGGTTTGGGAAGGGAGAGGAAGAGAATGGATTTTAGAACTATTTCTGACTAGTGACTGGGGAGAGAGTGGTCAGAGATTGCTAGATTTGAGAGATTGGGTGAATGGGTTTTTCATGGATTAGGCTATGGATTAGAAAAAGTAGAGCAGGTATTTTGAGGGGCTGGAGTGGGTATGGAAAGAGGTATAGGCGGAGATAGTCTGGTATGCTGAGACCGGTACTTGTGGGATGTATGTGTGGAGATACTAGTAGTCACCTGGTAAGCTTAATATCTCTTCTGGCTGAAGCTCTGAGTAAATGAAGGCATATCCGAAGAAAATCCTAAAAGAATGTTTATTTTGCTTGTTTCTAAGGAAGTATCAGAATATACACTTCTTTTAATTTAACAGTGAACATCTCAAGGTAGGAACCCTAACTTAAAAAATGTTGGCCCTCTTTTTGTCTTACATTTTCCTGTGTTATTATAAGGTCTTGATAACTTATTAAACTAGCAGGAAATCAATTTATTTTGCAATAATGCACTTACCATTTGGTCTTTCTTTAAGAAAACTATGGCAGCCTGTCTTAATTTTAATTTTATACTTAGGTGGTACTCATGAGGGTTGTATGGTTCCACAGGAAAGGAAATGAAGAAGATATGAATGACTTGTGCTGCTTGAGCAAGGTCTGGGCTTGAGCAGGAGAGAGACGGTATTAATTTACAAAAGTCTTCTGCTCATTGAGAAGAGTATCTAAAAATGTCTTCTCTTTCTGGGAGATGTCAGAAAAAAAGTGATTTTTCAATCAGAGTTTCCTGAAATCTTGTCACTTTAGAGTTGTCTCTTCTGAAGGTACATGTGCATTTTCTTCTTGTGTAAAATAATTTGAAAGGAACCCAAGCTAGTCATGGTTATTTAAACCTCTTCATCTGTATTATTATTCTAAGTCTGACTTAGAGTATCTTCTTTGAAGCTAGTTCACCTCTAGTGGGTACAGACTGCTTTGATACCTAAAGTAGAGACTGGGAAATACCTAGTTTTGCTGCTTACTGCTTAGTCTTGGTAAAGTCCCTCAAGTTACTTCCACTTTCTTTTTTTTTTTTTTTAAGATTTATTTATGCATACAAGAGCTAGGGTGTAGGCCAGAGGTGTGGGGGTGATGAGAGGATTCACCAGGGACAGAGTGGGGACCAGAACAGGTGGATTGACTGAAATATACTGCTGAGGGGAGCTGTGGGTGAGACAGCAGAGGTCTGCTGCGCCATGTGGGTCAGCTCTCTGGCCAGGATCTAACTTGTGCAGCAGTGATTGCCAATAGCTTCATAGTGCTGAGATTTAACCCTTTGCGCTACCAGGGAGGCCCCTACTTCCACTTTCAAGTAGACACTAAATACCCACCCTGGTTGAATACTGTTTGGAGCACACAAGAGGTGGATGATGCTGCCTTGTAGTGGTTCATGTGCTTACTGAATTAGACGGGTCTGTCCCAGCACCTAGAAACTAGGGATAGTGTTTTTCAGATGATGTCCTGATTTGACTGTTCTATGAAGCAACTGAAACAGTACCTGGTACATAGTAAGTGCTAACTCTTTGTTACTTTAGACTGGTGTCCTGCATGTACAAGTTGGGGGTCTCTACCCACCTCTGTTGTAGTGTTTTGCATAGGTGCTATTAAATTTTCAGATATATATGAATACACTTTTCTTTGTAGATTGTGGATTAGTTTACATAATGTGAAGTATGCAACTTGTTTTTTTTATTCCTGTATATATTTCTGTATACATACTTTTATCAGATCAAGGTAGAACCATTCCTGGCATGTCAGAAAGCTTCCTTGTCCTCCTTCCACACTAAGGAGAATCGCTGTTCTGACCTTTGTTGCCATAGGTTAGTATTGCCTTTTAAAAATTGCATATAAATGAAATTATTGGTTTGGATTTGTCTTTTAGACATTTTTCATTAAACTTCTGCAAGTTATTAATACTGTCTCAATAATCTTTTTAAACTTCTGTGTAGTATTCTATTTTTTATTTTTTATTTTTTTTTTCAAAGATTTATTTATTTATACATACAAGCTGGGGTACAGGCCAGAGGTGTGGGGCGGCGAGAGGGTTCACCAGAGACAGAGCGGGGAGCAGAACAGGCAGATCAGAAATACACTGCTGAGGGGAGCAGCGGGCGAGGCAGGAGAGGTCTGCCGCACCATGTGGGAATCTCCCCGGCCGGGCATCGAACTCGCATCGCTGCTGCCGACAGCTCCACAGCGCAGCGCTCAACCGCTGCGCCACCAGGGAGGCCCAGTATTCTATTTTTTTAAAAAAGATTTATTTTTATTTATTTATGCATGTAAGAACTGAGGTCTAGGCCAGAGGTGCCATGCAGGGTGGGGGAGTGGGGGGGGGATTCACCAGAAACTGAGTGGGGACCAGAACAGGCAGATCTATAGTGCTGAGATTTAACCCCTTGCACCACCAGGGAGGCCCCTACTTCCACTTTCAAGTAGAGACTAAATACCCACCCTGGGTGAGTACTGTCTGGAGCACACAAGAGATGGATGCTGCTGCCTTGTAGTGGTTCACTGTAGTGTACACTGCTGAGGGGAGCAGTGGGTGAGATAGGAGAGGTCTGCTGTGCCATGTGGGTTAGTTCCCTGGCTGGGCATGCAGTGGTTGGTGATGGCTTGATAGTGCTGAGACTTTAACTCCTGCACCACCAGGGTGTCCCTGTAGTGTTCTATTGTATGAATATACTATAAATTATAATTTTCCCATTCTATTGTTGATAGTCATTTGAATTCTCTTTATATAAAACAATTTTCAAAAACATACAGTAATCATTTCAGTAAACTTTACAAAGTAAGCACTTCAAAAAGGGAATAGCTATACTCTAGGTACTTACATTTCTGTTACTTGAACATGCCAGGTGTGTTCAAATCTTGGAACCTTTGTACTTGCATTCCCTTATATGAAACACTTTTCCCAAGATTTCACATTTGCTTCCTTCTTCCTACTCTGATCTCAGTCCAGAGTGTTACTTCTCACAGAAGCTTACTTTAATTTCTCAATCCAAAGTAGCCCCCTTAGGCTATTTGTCTTCAAGATACTTAGCACTGTCTCAGCTTTATTTTTTTATTTCCCCCACCCCCACCATTGGAATGAAAGCTCTGTGAAAGCAGGGATCTTGTCTGCTTTGTTCGCTGCTGTATCCCTAATGCCTAGCACCAAATTGTGCTCAGTAAATATTGTATGAATGAATACCAGATCTGAGCATATGTTTATTTCCTTTCAGGTAATGGACACATTTAAATTTTTATGAAATTTCCTTCTCTTTTTTTTTTTTTTTGTCTTTTTCCTTTTTTTAATGTAGTGGTTGAAATGTTTTTTTGGATGTTATTTCTTGACATTTTGATAATAATCATTCTAACCTGTGTGAGGTGAATCCTGTCGTAATTTTGATTTGCATTTCCCTAATGCTAAAGCTTGTAGATTGTAAAAGATACTGTAGAGTATCTTTTCAGGTGTCTGTTGGCTATGTGTATATCTTCTTTGGTGAAAAGTCTGTTTAGATCCCTGCCCATTTTTTAATCAGGTTGTATCTTTTTTTTTTTTTAAAGATTTATTTATTTATGCATAAAGGCTGGGGTACAGGCCAGAGGCATGGGGCGGTGAGAGGGCTCACCAGAGACAGAGTAGGGAGCAGAACAGGCAGATCAGAAATACACTGCTGAGGGGAGCAGCAGGCGAGGCAGGAGGGGTCTGCCGCTCCATGTAGGACTCTCCCTGGCTGGGCGTGGAACTCTCGTCGCCATTGCCGACAGCTCCACGCGCAGTGCTCAACTGCTGTGCCACCAGGGAGGCCCTGTATCTTTTTTGTTGTTGTTGGGTTGTACAAGATGTTTATACATTTTGGGTATTAACAACTTGTGTGATATATATGGTTTGCGAATATCTTCTGTTCAGTTTGCCACTTTTTTGTTTTAACAGTGAGTTATTTTTTTTTTTTTTTTTTTT
>PVIJ01014604.1:0-39931 GCA_004024925.1 Scalopus aquaticus
GTCAAAGACACTCCCTGCCCTTAGGAGCACTCCCAGGGAGCCAGCCACGGGGAGGTGGGTGTGTGGGTGAGCACATGGAATGGTGGGAGACCGGCTGGGAGGCTCCTGCCCTTGGGTGAGTTGTCCCTGGGCTGTGGGTGCGCTCCCTGATGGAGTCCACGTAGCGTCTACTTGGAGTTGAGTCTCCGAAATGCCCGCTGAGAGTCGGGTCTGCAGTTCTCCAAGCCCAGCCCCACCCCGGCTTCTGGCCACACCACACATCTCTATGCGGAGTGTGGTGAGAAAGGAGTGACCTTGTACCCACGAAGCACTCACGCACATGCTCAGTTTCCGTTATGTGAGGATTCCTGGACCAAGGAGGATCTGGGGCGCCGAAGTAGCTTCCGCAGGGAAATTGCAAGTGTTTTCATTGCCCCTTTCAATGGATTTAATCTGAGAGTTTTTACTCCAACAACATGCTGGAAAATTTCCAATGGACACCTGGATTTCCACAGATTTTTATTTGTGGGTGATGGTTTAAATGAGCATTGTTTGGGGGGAAAGATGTGGAAAACATTCACTTTATAACCATAACGACATCATCCCCTACATCCTGTCGTTGTGGCTTTTTTAATAATTTAACAAGCAACTGAAATTTGTTCAATAGGCTTCATATCAACTTCATGTGACCCTAAATAAGACTTAATTATGTCAAATTTCAAAGTGCAATCTGGCTAAATGTTTTTAAATGTTTCTACCATCATAGATCATAAACGATCTCTACATAAAACTTGTGTTTTTATAATCTTAGGCAATTATTAAAATATTTTAAGATGATCTTTTAAATTAATTACTAGGTAAAAATAATATTGACAAGGCTGTATTATTTTCATTTGGAATTTTTTAAATTAAAAAGTGTTCTTGTATATAATAGAAACTGGCTTTGCAATTTTCAGAGAGATGGCAAATCTGCTTTTTACAAGTCATTTTGGTATTTGTTTTGATTAAAGATTTTGAAAACAAACAACACATTTTCTCATATACACTAACCGCTTAGGAATAGAAATATAATGATTTTTTTACATCACTGTATCAATTTCAAAATTTACAATGACATCCTGCTATGGAAATAAATAGTTGAATAAAATACTTTCAAATTAGCCAAAATATTATATGGGGGGTATTTTAATGAATTAATGTAGAATTTTAAAATCTGCATTTTCCCTGAGAAATTTTGTATGAAGATTATAAAATTTGGTATTTAAGCTGAAACTTGATTGCTATTTCTACTGCCAACTGTGGATTCCTTGGGGACAGCCCAGGCCTAGATCTAATTCATCTCCACATGTGCAAAACTTAGACTGAAGCCTCTTACAGGGAACAGTTGTTCATGGAGCTAAACTGAAATGAATTAAGCTTAATCTAATGAAATTGAATAAATTAAAACAAAATGCACATCTTTAAATCATTGCTGTTAGTCTTAAAATCAGCCAATTTACCCCCCTGCTGCAATCCTGCCCCCTTTACTCTTCCTCTCAAATATCCTTATTACCCAGAGATAACTGATCAGGCAATTAGTAGAGTCTTTAGCTGGATTTAAAAATAAAAACAAAAATGGGCAGCCAGATCTGCTAAGCTTTCCATCGTGACAGAGGGGCATGAGCTGAGAATAAAAACCACCAAGACTAGGAGTCCAATCCAAGGTCTATAATTAGGAGTTGTAGAAGTTGGCAAGATATGCAAGTCTCTATGCTCCATGTTCCTCTTTCATAAGCTCAGCATAACAACTTTTTTTTTTAAGATTTATTTATTTATGTATATAAGCAGGGATACAGGCCAGAGGTGTGGGGCGGCGAGAGGGTTCACCAGAGACTGAGTGGGGAGCAGAACAGGCAGATTGACAGGAAAACACTGCTGAGGGGAGCAGCGGGCGAGGCAGGAGAGGTCTGCTGTGCCATGTGGGAATCTCCCGGGCCGGGCGTCGAACTCACGTCGCTGCTGCCGACAGCTCCACAGCGCAGCGCTTAACTGCTGTGCCACCAGGGAGGCCCCATAACAACTTATTTCTGAGCGTTGTGAGGGGCAAATGGGACGACACAGTGAAGCTATAAGAACATGGTGGACTGGCTTTAAAGGTTGGTTTCTTTCTCTTCCTTCCATCATGCGCCATCCTCAAGACAATCTCCTATGCTGCTGTGTGAGTCACCTGAGACTCCAAAAGGCCAGGTCTGTGGCAAACATTCTGTGTCACTCATCTTTAGACTAAGTAGTTCTGCACAAGGTGCCTTTCCTGCTGATCCGTCAGCTTCCTTCTCAAGGAGCGTTCCTGCTATAGCCAATGACTCAGGGACACTGTTCAAACAAACACTGTCCTGCTTTAATTTACTGTCGTACGTTTATTATGTGACATAACTGTCCATGATTCCCCAGGGCCACTTGAAGTAGGAGGGAGTGACACTTGTCATTTAAAACTACCTTAGTGTCTGGCCTCCCTGATGGCACAATGGGTTAAGTGCAGCACTGTGGAGCTGTCGGTGGCTGCGGCACAAGTTCGATGCTCTGCCAAGGATATTCCCACATGGCACAGCAGACCTCTCCTGCCTTGCCTGCTGCTCCCCTCAGCAGGACACTTCAGTCGATCTGCCTGTTCTGCTCCCCACTCTGTCTCTGGTGAACCCTCTCACCATCCCACCCCTCTGGCCTGCACCTCAGCTTGTATGCAAAAATAAATAAATCTTTTTAAAAAATAAAAAAAAACTACTTCAGTGTCTTCACCTTTATGGCAGGCATCTTCAGGACAAATGGGAAACTGAATTCTGAATTTACTGTCTTGCTTTTAAGAAGATGCTTTGCTTATATGGAAGATGATCCTCTGGCCATATTTTAATCAAGTCGAGTGGTCTTTTTCTTCTTGCTTTTGATGAATTGTTTATCTATTTTGGGTATTAAACCCTGCTCTGACATGTGGGCATTTTGCCAAAGACATACAAATGGCCAGAAGACACAGGAAAAGACAGTCTTCATCACTCAGCATCAGGGAAGCGCAAATCAAAACTATAAAGAAATTTCACTTCATACTAGTAAGAATCTCTACTATTAAAAAAAGAACGAATAAGTGTTGCAGAGGGTGTGGGGGTGGAAAGGAACCCTCATGTCCTCATTGGTGGTGAGAATTTACTTTGGTCACGGGCAACGGAAAACAGGATGGAGGTTCCTCAAAAAGTTAAAAATAGAACTACCATCTGATCCAGCAACCTCACTTCTGGGTATTCACCAAGAACCTGAAAACACTAACATGAAAAGATACCCAGGCCTTGTGTTCACTCAGCACTCGTACCAGCAGCCAAGGTATGGGAACAACCCATATGCCCAATGAGGATGAGAGGACAAAGGTCACGTGCACACAGACAATGGAATACTACTCAGCTGTACAAAATACTGAAGTCTTGCCTTTTGTGACAACATGGATGGGACTTGAAAGGATTATGTTAAGTGAAATAAGACAGAAGGCAAAAAAGAAATACCACATGATTTCACTCATTTGATAAATATGAAGAAACAATGAACAGACAAAGCAAAAATAAACTCTTGGACTCTGACAACAGGGTGGAGGTTACCAGAGAGAAAAGGGTGGAGTGGTTGGTGGTAGATGGTGACTAGACACCTTTTGGGTGTGATTCCTACAGGCGCTGAGGTGAGAAACTGCACACCTGACAGCTATACAGTGTTGTAATCCAATGACACCTCGATTTTTTTAAAAAATGCAGTGGTAGGGGCCCCCCCGGTGGCGCAGCGGTTGAGCGCTGCGCTGTGGAGCTGTCGGCAGAGGTGACGCGAGTTCGACGCCCGGCCGGGGAGAATCCCACATGGCGCGGCAGACCTCTCCTGCCTCGCCCGCTGCTCCCCTCAGCAGTGTGTTTCTGATCTGCCTGTTCTGCTCCCCACTCTGTCTCTGGTGAACCCTCTCGCTGCCCCCCGCCTCTGGCCTGCACCCCAGCTTGTATGCATAAATAAATAAACCTTTAAAAAAATGCAGTGGTTGAGCACAGCTACAGTCCTCTCTGTCCTAGGAATCCCGAGGGCTTCTGAGGTGTGACCCTAGTTCTCCCGGGCTGGAGGGCCTCCTGGCTTGCCCTGCTTGGTCCAGAGCAGTTCAACTCACCACCTGGCCTTTCAGCACGACTAGAACCTACCGATAAGCCCTGCCATGCTTCTGGTGCTACAGGCCACGGTGCCCTGGGGATCCCGGCAGAGAAGGTGTGTGTGACCGCCTCGCCTCTCTCCACCACACGCCGGCAGTTGTCTAACTCAGCACCCTCCACACCCCACAGGATCTTGTAGGAAACGCTGCTGCTCTCCCATGCCAAAGGGGGCCCCGGAGAGGCTGGGCATTATCCAGATCCCCCCCATGACTGACCACTTTTCCAACCTTTGTCTTTACTAAGGGAAAGCTGGAGAGAGGGAAAGCTCTCACCCAGGGTCCCAAGTGCTAAGTGGTGCAAAAACCCCTATTTCCGGGCCTCCCTGGTGGTGCAAGGGGTTAAGTCTCAGCACCATGAAGTAATAATGCAGCATGAGTTCGAGTCCCGGCCAGGGAGCTTCCCACACGGCGCAGCAGACCTCTCCTGTCTCCCCGCTGCTCCCCTCAGCAGTGTGCTTCAGTAGATCCGCCTGTTCTGCTCCCCACTCTGTCTCTGATGAATCCTCTCACCCCTGCACCTCTGGCCTGCACCCAGCTCTTGTATGCATAAATAAATAAATGTTAAAAAAAACACAATAAACCTCCTGTTTCCCCTCTAGCAACCTGAAGCTAATAACTTTTTGTTTCCTTCGCCCAAGGAAGAAGACAAAACTTCAGACTCTCGCTTTTGCCCTTACCTTCCCCTCTCTCTCCTCAAGATGAAAATGTTTTCAATGTATGTTTTCTGTGGCGTGGGGACTGTGCTCCCTCCTATCTTCTTCTCTGCTGCCTGGCGCTCTAAGCAGCCTGCCCCTTCCTTCCTGGGACATTATACTTCCTGGCTTCACACAAGTATGCGGTGACTGAAGTCACCTCATCAATACCCAGCAAGAGCAATTTCAAAATATCTCCTTAAGTTTAAAACCGCGATTCCTATGGCATGAAGTATTGACAGACTGCGGTCGCCAAGGTGATTTGACTGCTCTGAGGTCCAATCAGGTCTGACACACAGGTAGCCGGAAGAGCAAGTGGGCCCACACACTGGGGCGCAATCCCAGGGCAGGACTGATCTTGCTCCCAATGAATTCCTCACACCCCAGACAGGTCCTAACACAGGACAGGTAAGTGCTCGTTAATGTAATTGCCCCGTTCGACTCACTGCCCTCCAGGACTCAGCTGGAATGTTCTTGTAGCCTCCGTCTTTCCTGTAAGTTTAGGGTGATCCTGTGCAGCAACCCTGAGAGAGAAATCCTGCAGCTGGCTTGATGCGTGTCTCTTTCTTGGCTTCTGGCTCCCTGGCTCCCTGATGGCAAGCCCCCAGTTCCAGAAAGGGGCCCTAAATGGTTCTTTCCAGTTCTCCCAGTGATCTGTGTTCTTCCGAGTCTAGTCTCTCGGGGCATCTCTGCTGCCAGGTTTTCTGGATGCCAGTTGCCTGCTGCTTCTATTTTGCTGCCACCACTCGCCAAGGTGGTGGACATGCAGGGAAGAGCATGGACTGGCGGACAGGCAGGGCATCGTGCCAGCGTGGGGGCAGCAGTGTGCTGCTCGGTGCCTGTCCACCCTGACCAAACCATGTTTCATTCTAAGGCTCAGCGTTTTTATCTGTAAAATGAGCATAATCCAGAAGATGGTCATGAGGAACAATGGCATTAACTTGTGTAAAGCATTTGGAATAATACCTGACTCAGAGTAAGCAATCAAAAATGCTGGTTGGCCCATCCCAAACATCCCTGGACCTGACAACCTGCCACCCGAATCTCCAGGGACTGAATCCTGCCTTTCTGTCTTGTTTGGTTAAGCCTTGTGGGCCCCCTAGCAGGCCCCATATCACCAACTGCACCGCTGAGCAACTCCTTCCTGTCACTTCTTAACCTTTGAAGCCTGTAGGGCCTTAGCCGGGGCTGGCCCGCTCTGAACAAACTTCATTCTGGGGCCTCCCCGGTGGCGCAGCGGTTGAGCACTGCGCTGTGGAGCTGTCGGCAGCAGCGATGCGAGTTCGACACCCAGCTGGGGAGAATCCCACATGGTGCGGCAGACCTCTCCTGCCTCGCCCGCTGCTCCCCTCAGTAGTGTGTTTCTGATCTGCCTGTTCTGCTCCCCACTCTGTCTCTGGTGAATCCTCTCACCGCCCCACACCTCTGGCGTGTACCCCAGCTTGTATGAATAAATAAATCTTAAAAATAAATTTAAAAAAAAAAAACTTCATTCTGACACTCAGGTGTAGAAGTCAGGTCTTGCCCGCAGCACTTGCACCCCCACCTGCTATGGCAGGGCCCACTCAACTAGCCCTAACCACACATATTCCCTCACTGTCCCCTAGCAATCCCCTAGGAGTGGGCCGCAGAGACAGACAGGCTGTCCACGACACGGCCTTGGATGGGAGTTTAGGCAGGCCAGGGTCCGGCGCTAAAGACAACTGCAGCATCAAGCGAGAGCTGAGAAAGTCACCTAATGACAATACATCTTTGTTATTTTGTTCAGAACTGTTCATTTTACAAAGTCCTTTATCTTTACAGAAACGCAGTGAAATGACAGAACGTGTTTGAATGACAAGAACGGTGTTTGATACTATTTCAGCAGTGGTGAACCCTCTAAAAGTAGCTGAAGCACCCATGAAATAGGTTCAAGAGTTACATAAAAACGAAGCTGTAGCTGTGTGCACTTCTGCTCTGAGTTTAGCCCACAGTGTCCCTGCTGACAACTTGAAAGCTCACTAACATTCCCCCCTGATGATTTTTGACTATGGAATTTAGTCACTACTTTTCTGTCTGAGGTGTTCAATTCAACAGTCTCCATCTTGGAACTTTTCCCAGAGCAGACAATGGCTTTCTTAGAACTCCTTGCATCACAACTACAACAACTCCAGAGCCTCTTCTTGCTGCTCACAGTGTGAACTTTGTTTATACCTATGGTGGAAGGAGCCTAAGGTGACCCCCAGAATTGCCACCCCCTCATGTTCACACCCTGTACAAAATCGCTTTAGGTGAGGGAGGTCTGTGTGATTTGCTTCTAGCCAATATATGTGGCAAAAACGAAGGGGTTTGTCAGATGTAAGTTAGGTCCCAAATGGGTCAATTCTGAATTAATCAAAAGTGGGTATATCCTGAGTTAGACTTAGGTGAAAGCTCTTAAAAAGAGATTGGACCCTCTATAAGGTGAGAGACTATCTTGCTGGCATGATGAGAAATTTGGCCATGTTAAGAAAGTCTGGAAGCAAGAACTGTGGGCAGCCTCTGCATGCTAAGATGGCTGCCTCTGGGCACTAAGATGGCTACCTCCAGCCAGGTTATCACTTGAACAGCTACAGGGAAATTAAATCTGCCCACGATCTGAGTGAACTTGGAAAAAGATACTTCTCCATTTGAACCTTCATGTTAGAACACGGATTTTCAACCCCTTGGTGGCAGCTTTGTGAGAACCGGAGCAACCAAAGATTCAGCTAAGCTGTGCTCGGACTCCAGACCCACAGAAACTGGCCACAGCCATGTCAACTGATCATCTCCATCTCATTTTATTTTGCATCTCCATCTTTATTTTGCAAATTGCAAAATTATATCAAATTGAACCTACCAGGGTGATAAGCATTAAGAAGAAAAAACAATGAAAAATAAAGCCCAAATTCCAAACAACTATATAATGACCAGTTCAATCGTTACATTGAATTATTCAACTTTAGCTCACATGCTAATGCATTACTGTGTTGTACTGTATCACTCCACACAGCTTCAGTAAAGAAACAAGTGCCACAGCCTCACGCTGACAGGTAGATATGGTCTAATCCTGAAAAGATCCCAGTGGACATGTGATAATCCAACAGGAGACATAAGAGGACAAAGGATAAATGGGTGCAATCCCAGGTTATCAGAGAACCAGATAGCTCCTTATTCCCAGGTAGAGTCAGAAGGGGAATGTTTGTAGAAAGCAACACCAGGCAATTCTCACTGTAAGAGCCACCCTCTTTGCCTCTACACACACACACACACACACACACACACAGAGCTTAGATTTCTTCTTGTTCTTCTGCAAATATTTCTCATGTCATAGGAAAGGGGCTTGGAATTAATTTTATGCTATTGTAATAACTAGAGCACACTAGACACTATTGAGTTTGGGGGTTATTCATTTTTATAAAGTTGGAATAAAAAAAACTGGCCTAAAGAAAAATTTACTTTGGAATCCTTATCACTGGCTCCTAAGACCCCCCATTCTGTGCCTCTAGGACAGACAGCAGGAAGTGGCAAGGTTGAAATAAGTGGACTACACAGAAGGCATTTACTGTCACAGAAGGGCTATGGGATCAAACGGCCGCAGACCCAGGATGTAAAGCTGGGCGCGATCTTGTGTGCTCTGCCCCAATTTTTCATAAAGGACAAAAACACTACCTCAAACACATTCAAAAGGAGTTTATTCCACAGTTGATCTTATTTTTAGAATGTTCTTCCCTCATATATGTTTGCTTAACCACTCTCATTCTAGCTCTATCTCCTGGAATGATTTTGAACTCTAATCAACTTTTGATGTGTGGGAACAGTTGTCATTGTCCCTGAGTAGCCTCCTTTTTTCTTGGGAGCTGAGAACAGTGAAGAGCAGAGCAGGAAAACCATTGCCTGAAGCAGAACCCGGGAATGAAGCTAACCGCGCCGCAGGTTCCTCTCTCTTCCTCATCCAGAGACTGAGCTGACGCCCACTGTCTTAATCCTCAGAGACCAACTTAGGCCAAATCCGGAGTGAGGCCACGGGTACTTAAACTGTGCTCTGAAGCAAAGAGGGAGGTGTGCGTAGGGCTTCTATGCCAAATCCGAAAGGGAAACTCTGCTTTATTGTTACCTATTGAGAGTCTATTCAGAGCTTCACTTGAAGAAAATAGTCTTCTGCTGTGAATAATGCAGTTGCCAACATGGATGTACAAATATCTCCTCACTCTTTTGCATATTTACTCAGAAGTGAAATGGCTGGGTCACGTATGTGAATGTGCATAACAGGATTGTTCCTATTAGTCCCAAAATGGAAACAACACAAATGCCAGCAAGCGATAAATGGACAAATAAAATATGACATATCTACACAATAGGCTATTATCCCATAATAAGAAAGAATAAAGTATGGTACATTTTACAATTTAGATAAGCCTTGTAAACATCATACTGTCAGTCACAAAATATTGTATGATTATAGGCACTTAAAATATGCATAGTAGGCAAATACAAAGTGACAGATAGCAGATTAATGCTTGCCCAGACTGGTGCAGGGAAGGTAATAAGGAGTGATTGCTAATAAGTGCATCCTTTTTTGGAGGGAAGAAATGTGCTAAAATTAGATTGTGATGATCACTGCACAAATCGGTGAATGTACTAAAATCCATTCAGTTGCATGCTTCAAATGGTGACTTATCACAGAATGTGAATTCCAGACGCATGGTATAGCAATAAAGTTGTGAAAATAATTAAGCCTCCATAAACCTGACTCAAAAGAAAAGAAATTTGAGCAAAAAGTTCCTTTCAGAAAAAATGACCGATAGCCATACAAAAGGATGCTCGATTTCTCAATTACCAAAGAATGGAAATAAAACAAAAGGTTTTCCCTAATAAGATTCACAAAAACTAAAGACTGGCAATACCCAGTGTTGTAAGTTGTCATTAACTAAATTGCCCATCAAGAGCTTAGAAATCCTAAAGTGAAAGAAATTTTTCATGAAGTAGGCTTAATAGATACATATTTATATCAAATAAGCACCATCCATAACCACTGATCTAACATTTAGGCTACAATAGCATGAGATTGCCTTGAGACCCCAAGTTAAGCGTCAGACCTGGGGTCCCAGGCTGCCGGGGAGGCTGTCATCAGAGGCACCACGTCATCACTACCAAGTAGGACACATTGACCAGTGGCCCATGGATACAAATTTTCTACATTTTAACAACTGGTCTGGCTTTATTGTGCACACTGACCCAAAATGGGTCCTATGAAAATGCAAGTGTTGAAAATGCATGCAGCGGACATTATTAGCATGTTTAAACCTAAAACACAAATGCTCAAGTTAAGCAGATGAAGAAAATCATGGTATATGAAGAAAATATGGTGGCATCTGATCATTACACATACTTTGAAAATACATACTAGTTAACACCAAAGTTTAAGTAATAGAATATAAAATATAAAATGTTCAACAAAAAGGATGGCAGAAGTATAGAAGTACTCATGCAAATATACTTGTGTGCACGAAAAAAGAAATACCTAGAAAGACGTTTACTGCAATGATTGTGATTGGCTCTGAGTGATACCGTTGGGGTAGTTATTATAATCAGACCATTGAGAGTTGTCAGCTTTTTTTTTTTCCACAGTAAGCATATAGCATTTATATAAAAAAATTAAAGTTACTAAAATATATTACTTTTAATCTTGCAGTGTTACCTAACTATGATCTTCCAGAGAATTGGAAAGATATGCTTAAATGGCTGGAAAATTATTTCAACCACATTTTTGACATTTGGGCAAAGGATGAACATGTTCATTAAGAAGAACAAAATTACCAAGAACTAATTGCTTTGGGGAACTCCTGTGGGTAGAACTTTTTATGTAAGTCAAGTAGCAAAATACAGCAGAGAACAGTGAAACTACCTTGAAAGTGACAAAAGTAAGGCCCTTTCAATGTCTTCAAACACATAATAATCCCAACCTTCTAAACTGGTATTGCAGTTTATAGGTGAGGAAACTATTCGGAGAGGCTCAGTTTGGTCCAGGTTGACTTGGGTATTTTATAATAAGGCTGAGAAGTGGAAATTTTCTAAACCACAGCTGCTTGCAATTCAAACTGGTTTCAGTAAAGCTGAATAAAATAAGAAACCTATTATTTTCCAGTTGCAGCTGTAAGCCACACACTTGGCTCAAAGCAAGACAAATTTATTCTCTTAGATTCCCGAGGTCAGGATTTTGAAATGGGCCTTTAGGATCTAAGAGGAAGATTTGGGGAGAGTGCTGCTCCATCTGGAGGCTCTATGGGGGAAGGTTTCCCTGCTTTCTCCAGATGCTGCTTACACTCCTTGGCTAATGGCCCAGCCATTGCACTGCTCCAACTTCTGTTTCCATCGCCACATCTCTCACTCTCCTGCCTCCCCTTACATTTACAGAGTCTGTGTCATCACACTGGTTCTATCTGGGTAACTAGGATACTTCCCTCCCTCAAGATCCTTAACTGAATCTCATTTGCAAACTCCCTTTGCCATGTCACGGAACAATTTCATACCTTCCCTGGATCAGTATCTGGACTCCTTGGGCCATTATTCAGCCCCCAAGCTTTGCAAGCATAGTTATTAGGGATTCCGACAAGCCAACACAGGATTTAGCTGACCATTGGGGTAAGTGCTCAAAGAAATGTAGGCACTTGATGTCAGAAGCTGGGTAAATTTAGCCTTGAAGTAAAATGGGACATGGGGATAAACGTGAAGGATTGTGATAAATCCTGGCCTGTGTTGCAGAGCTAAACAAAGCACTATTGTTAGCTATTTTTCTTCCTTTAGGCCTCCGTGTTCCAGCAAGCCTTCACCGCCATTTACTTGGCATGTATTTCTGCGAGGATTAAATGAGTTAATACATGTAAAGAGCTTAGAGGACCATCTGCTGTGTTAGCAAGCACCCAGCAAGTTCCAATTACTAGGAGATAGGCCTTGTGCCCAAGGCAGGGAGCAGAACTGCCCCTAACATTGCAAGGTCTTGAGCAAGAATACAGATGATTATATATTCTCAGTATTACAAATAAATAAAAACCTAGTCAACGTGCTGTACTGTCTTTCCCTGACAAGTATAACTTTACACCCACATGGTAGACCAAATTGGAATTGGAATATTGAGGGGAATGCAAGGAATCCCACATTCCAGAGGACTCACCTTGTTCCCTGTTCCTCTTCTCTTGCCCCCAAACTCTGCTCTACCAGGAACAAGCTGAGCAGCAGAGATCAGACACTGAGAGGTCCCCCAGTCCAGTAAATAGCCACAGGCAACAGCCACGCCTTGGCCACTCCACTTGTATGAGGGGCTATGCTCCATTGGCACTATGGTCCATCATGGCAGAATGAACGCGGGAAAAGGCTCCCACAGACCCACAAAGAAGCCGACTCAGCCTGTTTGGGGAGAAATTCCAGGGGTCAAGCACCTGGAGTGTATTCCAGAAGAAAGGACACAGCTTGAGACAGACCTGTCTCATTGACCTCACAGATTATGCACTAATCAGGAGGGGCTGGCTAGGGGAAGGCAGAGTGTCCCCTAATGGCTCAGACCTCAGTGGGGGCCTCTCTTCCAGGGCCCAAGGGCGGGGAGAGCTGGGAGTACAGAGTTAAAGGTCATGCCAGTGCCATCTCTTTCCTCATATGTTTTTGGGAGCTTGTTTCCAGGGTCGATCCCCTCTCCTGCCAATTTATATCTCTGAACCTGCAACCCTAGCAAATGACTACTTCTGCACTGAAAAGTAAAGGGCGGGGGGCAGGAGAGGACATGAAAGTAATGCAAAGAGGCAAAGAGAGAAGGACTCAGTTTGAATTTGAGGATACAGGAAGGGACCATCACCAAGGCATGTGGACAGTCTTCAGAAGCCCGAAAAGATAGTGAAAAGGATTCTCCTACAGTGTCTATAAAAAGAACAGAGACCTGCTGACACCAGGGTTTTAGCCAGTGAAACACATGCTGGACTTCTGACCTACAGAACTTTGTGACAATGAACTTCATTCTTCTAGCCACTATTAGTGGTGATTTGGAACAGCAGCCATAGGAACCTAAGGTGCCTCTCAAGTCCCGCATCCTTCACGTACATTCCCCACGCAGCGCTAATGCTGGTCACGCCAGCTGCACTAGGACAATGCTGCAGGCAAGTGCTGTGTGTTTCCTCAAAATCTGATCCCTAACATATGCTGGATGCTCAAGGAATAAATGGCAGCGAAATGATGTGACTATGTCTTTCACCATGCCTTCCGTTGCCTTTGCTACCTGATAAGCATCCTCAGGTTTTAATTTTCTGAGCTTGAATCTAATTTCCTTTGCATTCCTTAATCAAGTTTGCTACATTTTCAGGGATCACTCAGAACTACCCCCAAGTGCTTTTGAAATTCAAGAACAAAAATAAAAGAAGACTTGGTTGAAAGTGTCTTTAGCAGAAGGTTGTAATGTGAAGTCGTTTGAGCCAATTTTTCTGTAAATCACCCCTGAAGATATTGCAGTGGGCAGATCTGAATGGGTACTGTCACTTGGGGTGGTCAGCTGATTACCTTTCTGCACCCCCAGATTCATTTAGTCTTATAAGTGAAATAATACAGTTCATTACGGTTTACTGAAGACAGCTTCTCAATGATTACAGATATGTTTGTGAAATCATTGATTTCCTTTTAATGTAAGAACTTCAAGTATAACAATACATGTCCTTTGCTGAATATTGCCAAGTATGAAAAAGAGTCTACTAAATGCTGAGTTAATTATGGATTCTCCAGAATGTCTCTGATTGCAAACTCAGCAGCAGCCTTGCCATTGAGTTAAACTGTGTAATAATCTATCACTGTAACAGAAGAACTCTTCATTTCAGACAATGGAGAGTCTGCTGATAGTTACAATTATGTCAAACCCAACCAGATAAAACCTCAATTGGAACAAGTGCTGAACATCTCCTTTTTGTTGGTGTAACTCATTTTTTTTTTCAGTGATCACATGCACTCTTCTACCTTTATACTTTATCTCATTTAATCCTCCCCCGCAGGTATTCAAGGTAGGTATTCTTACCGCTAATTTGTAGGGGAGGAAAATGAGGCGAAGTGTGTTGAAAAGATGTTCCTGAGGTCACGCGGGGAGTTCACAGCAGAGATAAACCTGCAGACACCTACGACTGTGTGCATTCCAAGGTTCTAATTCAGGGCTAGAGCCCAGATCCCAGGGGAGATAGTGAACCCACTCTCTGCCCCCCTCCCCCAGAACAGCGTGATCTCTCAGACCCACAAGCTCTTGCTTTTGATATTTGGGAGGACATTTGACGCCATCTCCCGCAGGACAGCTCCTCAGGAGGGGGAGCCTGGGATTTGTCACGGTTATGAGGAGGAACCTAGAACAGAGCCCCGGTTTGCTGCCCCCTCCCCTCCACTCTCCTCAGACACACATGAAAGGGTCTGGGCTGCGTCACAGCCACCATCTCCCAGAGGGTGCCAAAGGCTGAAGAGAGTGCGGGGGAACTGTGTCCACAGAACAGCTGGGCTGGGCTGGGGAGGGCTGCAGCAGAGAGCAGGCCCAGAGGCAACCAAGCTGCCAAATAAGCAAATGGAGGGAACCCACAGGGTGCAGGCTGTGTTACCACAGGGAGCCGCCACCAAGACAGCGTGCAGCCCAGACACGGAAGTAAGTCTGGCTGCGATAGTGTGAGGAGAAGGGAATGGCAGGGACGGATGCGTGAGGGGGGGGCCAGCGCCGGCTGCGAGTTTAAAACTAACCCAAAGCTGTCTGGGTGTTCTGCCCTCAGAGGTCCTGGTTTGTGCACCACGGGTCCCCAGTCCCACTGCTGCCCAGAATTGTCTTCCTTTTGGGTGAGGAGGGGAGTGGCATGCAAATCTCTGGCAAACTCACTCATGCAAAGATAGCGCCTATTTAAAATAGCATCATGTTGGGGCCTGTCGCAATTTTTTAATTTTTTTAAAAATTTATTTATTCATGCATGTAAGAGCTGAATATAGGCCAGAGGTGAGGGTGGTGGTGAGAGGATTCACCAGAGAGAAGAGGGAGCAGAACAGATGGATCCATTGAAGTACACTGCTATGGGGAGCAACGGGAAGACAGGAGGGGTCTGCTGCGCCAGATGGGAAGCTCCCTGGCCAGGGGTCGAACTCATGCTAAAGAGGCTGCGGATAGCTTCATAGTGCTGAGATTTAACCCCTGTGCCACCTGGATGCCCCCATCCCAATTTTAAAAGGTCTCCAGGAAGGGAAATAACGGACCCAAATGGAGTCATCACTAACGGTGTCGCTGTCCATAAGGTAGCAGTTTCTTGGGGATTCTCAGATTCCAGAGAGCAAAGCCCCCAGAAATGCTTTCATGATGGAAGGACATGTGGAACTGCTGGGAGGTGTGGGTCTGTGCAGAACACAGCGATTCCTGCCCAGGGGGTTGTCAGGGACCGGCGGGCGCAGCATCAGACCCCTGTGCCGACTGCAACTTCCGGGTCACGTGGACAGAGCAGACCCAGAACTGCCGTGTCCATTCCTTCTGCTCCTCCCATCCAATCATCTCCAACAGGTAGCCCATTTTTACCCCTTCAAGGTCAGGTCACTATGTCATTAACCAGAATGATCCTAGAAGTATCCCCTGGCTTCCTCCTTCGCACCCTCTATGTCTTTCCTCAAATATCCCTTCTCAATGAGGTCTTCCCTAACCAATGAAAAAGAAATCTCCTTATCTATCCAACTATCTTTCCATCCCTGCTGCATTTCTCAACACAGTCATTTTCATCACCCAACTTCCCACATAACTTTCAGTCATTTATTTGTCTCTTATCCAGGAGTACCTAAGTTTCCTGAGATGGCCTCATCCATTTTGTTCCCTAGTGTATTCAAATACCTATAGCCACGTCAGGTCGTGGTGGGCACTAAATAAGCCTAAGTTAAATGGTGAAACTAGAATCTACACTACTTCTAACTATGAGAAGTGATTTACAAAAACTGATACTGCCTGGTTCCATCTACATCCCCTTCTCTCACACCAGTTAGAATCTAAATGAAATTCACAGCCTGTTTGAGTGCAGTGTCTGTTCAAGTGCTAACACTTCAGGCCTTCAGTCACTCCAAGTGCCTCAGTTCTAAGTAATAGATTTTGCCCCTTCTTCTGCATTAGTAAGTCCCAGCATATACTGCTGCTGGGCCCACCCAAATTTTCACAAAATATGGATCTGGAGTTCAATATCCTCTTTCTAAAGGAATTGTAAGACTATAACCTCTCTCAGAATTGCTGCAGTGGTTCTAGCTCATTTTGAATAGAAGCTGATAAAGATTGACTACCTTTATGTGGTAGCAATTCATCATACTTACAGTCTCTCTTTTGAACATCAATCTTATAAATTCACTGGGAGACATAATAGTGTAAATATATTATTCATAAACTAGAGTGAATCCCCACTCACCACCATAACCATTT
This sequence comes from Scalopus aquaticus, assembly GCA_004024925.1. Taxonomy (NCBI): domain Eukaryota; kingdom Metazoa; phylum Chordata; class Mammalia; order Eulipotyphla; family Talpidae; genus Scalopus; species Scalopus aquaticus. The sequence continues at coordinate 16,310 of PVIJ01014604.1, forward strand.
TGACAATAAATCATAACACGTAAACGGTTCTTTTTTCCTTCTGTTTTTTCTCATTTGGAGACTCAACAAAATACATCTATAAGGAGAATAAAAAGCTGCAGAAAGAATTCTCCAAGCAAGAGCAAAAACACATAAAGAAGGACCTAGATTAAATGTACAAACAGAGGGAACACACTGAAAAGCTGAGATTATTTTTTCATTTCAGAATTGCCAAACCATGAAAGAATCTTTGTTACTGTATCTTTTAGTAACACCAAAAGCTATAGTGTTTTATGCCACTGAACATTCTGGGTAAATGCTAAGTACTTAATAACTCTCACATAGTTAAAATAAATCAGGTTACAAAAAGTAGTCAAATATGTGCTATCTGAAAGTCACATCACATATGTAGGTTAGAAAGAAATGCAGAAGTCTTCGCAAAACTTAGTTCACAGTCAATTTCTCAAGTTTCTTATTACTACAGCAACAGTCTTGAAACATTTACTTTTTCATGTATAAAGTGAGAATCCTACTATATTTTATTTTCTATGTTACAAGGTACATAGGAGTTAAATTGAAAAACATGTATATTTTATGGGACGATATTGCACAAATGGGATCGATCATTAACAATTTGGTGCAGAATTGTACCAAATTAATATAGAAACTCTAACCCCATTAGTGACATATTTTGAGAAAGTTTATAAATACAACAAAATAATAACTGAACATGTTAATCCACTAGCTTACCAACATTCAAGAAAAGGGAAAAAATGTGGATGAAGCCAGGATGAGTAGCTAATTGGCATGTTTGGAAATTCACACTGGGGTTTAGCAGTCATCACACAGTTCAGACCAATAGCTGTCTCCATGCCTAGTGTTGATGTGCAGGTCAACAGAACAATCAAATTGAAGTAACTTGACACCCCGGGGGTACCCTGGAGCCCCAGACTATTAAAAGGGGCACAATCTTAAAGGGGTCCTTCCATCCATGTGCACAAAGGCAAAAGAAGTAAACTCTTAATGTGAAAGACTCAGTAGAACTGGTGTGCACAGAGAGAAAGAAGAAAGGATTTTAAATAATAGTTTCCCAATAAATGCTCCCCAAACGACCCATCCCCTCATGGGCAAATGCCCAGTCAAGCAGGCTCAGCCCAAAGCAGGGTGGCTGAGGCCCAAAAGCTTGCCACAAGGCTAAGGTACTTTCTGGCAAGGAGCCACAAGCTATTCCCCAGAGAGCTGAGAGAGCGGAGATTCAAAATTCAAAATATACCACATAATCCAACACAAGGTCAACATAATGGCTGTGGCCATCTCTGCCAAGAAGCAGAAGCAGCTTCCCTTCCTATGTCCCCCTCCCTGACATACGTCACTTCCATCTGCCTCTATGTGTCACTCTTCCACGTACTCTTCACATGTGCCCCCTCCCTACATACACATATAGGTAGGTAGGTAGGTAGGTAGGTAGGTAGGTAGGTAGTAGGTAGATAGAGAGATAGATAGATATAGATATTTTTTTTAATTTACACACACACACACACACACACACACACCCACCTTGCTCCTTCCTCAATGGCCCCCATTCAGGAAGCCTGGTTCATGGCATTCCAGGACTCATAATCCAAATTAACTACCCATGGTGGGTGTTAGGAAAATGGCACCCAGTCAATGCTCCGCCCCCTTTCATATGTGGGGTGTCCCTGATGGGCAAATCAGAAATCATCTGTATTTAAAGACTTAGGTTGTTGACATCTTGGTTCAATATCTTTTCTTGGTCATAGAATGGAATTACATTTTAAGAGGCTTTAATATTGTGACATAATTAATGTCACCTTTAATAAGGTGACATAACCTTTCTCTTTATATATGTTGATATTTCTAAGATGAATAAAATAATACAAACAGGACAGCCCCTCTGCTTTGTTGAAATTTTGTCAAGTCTGTTCATTAATTCTTCAGATTATGAATCTATGGAAATGCAGAAGTAATGAAAGAAACTATCAGAGTAGATTCCAAGATGTTGACAACTGAATTCTTGAATCTATCACTATTTTGAAGTCTGACAATTTTAATTTCTCCAAGGATGGGTTTCTTCAACTGTAAAATGGCTGAGGAAGGTTAAAGTATACTTTGATGTATTGTTTACAGATAACACAAGATATGAAAGGCGTTTAAATTTGGCAGGACACCATTCCAATCAGGGGCATCTCTGTTTCATAACAATGGTCAGGGCTGTTATAAACAAGAAAGGTAGAGGAGGTATCTTAGTGACTTAAAATTTCATTGAGTTGTGCCTTCAGCAAAAGTGCAAAAGAGGGGCCTCCCCGGTGGCGCAGCGGTTAAGCGCTGCGCTGTGGCGCTGTCGGCAGCGGCGATGCGAGTTCGACACCGGGCCGGGGAGAATCCCACATGGTGCGGCAGACCTCTCCTGCCTCGCCCGCTGCTCCCCTCAGCAGTGTATTTCTGAGCTGCCTGTTCTGCTCCCCGCTCTGTCTCTGGTGAACCTTCTCACCGCCCCACGCCTCTGGCCTGTACCCCAGCTTGTATGTATAAATAAAAAATAAATCTTTAAAAAAAAAATAAAAAAGTGCAAAACAATCCAGGATGGCTGGAAAGGTCAAACGAGATCATTTCTCAAAGGACTCAGTCAACTACAATAGGTCTGGCAGGGTGTTAAGTATTCCAGTTCTCCTCTTAGGCACTGTCTTAAGAAGTACATTTTTCAGTCCTATGGCTCCACATGTGTCTGACAGTAGCCTTGACTGTCTCTCTGTTCATTACGTATCTACTTTTCATACTCTGTATAGTTAATTATAAGCAAGGGAGGCAGGAAGGAGACCAGGAGTGAATGGAGCTGTTAATCACAGAGAACATTGCAATTAGGAGAAGAGAAGAAACCAGAAGGAAATGAACAGCCTAAGTGCCACTTAATTTGCCACTCGACATAAGCATTCAGCCCAGAATTCAAACCCAATATCCATACTCCACTATCCATCAAACTCAAATATCCATACTTCAGAAAACATGAATGGCCACCATATCACATTACCTTATTTTGCAGGTCAGGAAAAGAGCAGAGATAGAAAATGACTTGCCCAAGGTCACGCACCTCTCAACCCAGAGAAGAAAACCCTGCTGCCCTGACCCCATCTCCAACATCCAGTCAGCGCATCCTCTGCACCCCATTTCAGTCTGGGGGCTCATTCCTAACCTCAGCGTCATCCCAGCTTCTTGCCTTCCAGGGTCTCACGATCTAGCAGCCTCATGTGAAAACATGTCACACATGTGCAACTTGGAGTGGTCTTTACAAATATCCCTCTTTTCCCATTTTTATCCTTTTTCCGTGTGTGAGGTTTAAGGTAGTGTAGTGAAGCGGAAGGTGAGAGGACTCAGTGAATCAATAGATAAGGAGGATCCTGGGTATTTGTGCTTTTTAAAATTCACCACAAGTGATTCTGACACACACAGCCAGGAATAATAATGGCAAAGGTGATTCTTTTTCACACATACTCTTCTTTAGTTTCTTCTCAGGAGTTAGCCTTATGTCCTTAGTAAAATGCTTGTCTAGGACTAGAGCTTTCTCTTTTCCAGCAGATTGGGAAACAGTCTTAGGGTTTTTACAGCAGGTGCTGAGAATGTCACCGTGAGTTTATGACAGAACAAGAGCTAGGACATCTCCATCTCTGGCTAGGCCTCTTTTCACCTCCCCATAATGCCCTCCAGATGTCCTCTTTCTCTTGCTCAAACCCAGTCAGGTCCTCAGGGAAAAGGGACGAAGATGTTAAAAATTATTTGGTCAGAATGCCCATAATAGGCTTTTTACTTCACCAGTCCAGGGTCAACTCCTAATTTTTTCCCCCCAGGATGCAAAGAAAGAATCAGTCTGTCAAGGATGAACCCACACTGTGTCATTTAATTAATTTATGATGAAAAATATAACTGCCAAGGAGAGCAGCTGTTCATGTCTTTTGACAAACAGTTCTTATCCCTATAAGAAGAATTTTGTGGTAAATCAAATGTTAGTATTTTTTTTCATGAAGAATCAAAAAGAGATGAGGAAATTGCATAACCTAAATATCAAATAATATTAAACTATGACTGTTGGGTGTGCCTATGTCTACATTAGAGATATGCCAATGAAATGAACCCTTGTCCTAGACCCTGGAAAATACTAGAATGGGCATTGCCATGGACAAAATTCCTTAAGGGAAGGAAAGTTTTCACATCGTATCTCTGTCTCCTCTACAGTAACACTCAGGAAGTCTTGTTGATTGTTGGGATAAACATACAATGTCCTGGCCATTGTTTTGAATCTATCTATGCCACTTAATCACTGCTCCTGGTCTGCTTTTCCACCTTGTCTCAGTCAGTCCAGCTATAACAAAATACGGACAGATGTGGCTAAAACAGGAATGTGTTTCTCATATTCTGGAAGCTGGACTCTGAGATCAAGATACCAGCATGGCCAGGGCTGATGAAGACTTTCTCTGCTTTCAGAAGTCAGATTCTCATCCATGCTCTCAGGGCAGTGAGAGGCGCAGGGCAAGTTCGCTCATTTCTCTCCTGATTGGGCACTGATGTCATCACCAGGGCTTCCCTGCCCTGATCTGTCTTCACACTGGGGTTAAGGTGTCACCATATGAATTTGGAGGAGACACAACATTCTGGACACCTCTCTTCCTTCCCTCACCCCTTTCTCACCCTGTCCTTGACGTCACCGTTCCAGTCAGGGGCAGCACTATTTCCTGAGCCCACAACTAATTTTGGATTCAGTATCTCCATTTTAACAGCGACATTTCCTCCAAAAGATGCCAGGAATGGTCAACTGTTAGCTTCATCCAGGGAGATGGCTTGGAGAAGGCCGAGTGGGCCAAGATGTGAGGAGAGGAATCACTGCTCTGGCCAACTCAGGCAAGACTTCGCAAATGACTTTTACACAGAAGGAGACAGGGGTAAGTGACTCGTGCTTCATGTTGAATGAGGTAGGAGAAAGCCTTAGGTAAAATAAATGGTTTATCGCCAGAGATCTACCTAAATAATATAACACTATGACACAACTATTACCCACATGAAATGTTTTATATATATACACACATATATAGTTACACGGAGTTATAGTATATAAAACTGTGTATATATACATACATACACGCATGTATGCATATGTCTGTGTGTGTGTATATACATTTCCCTCAAAATAGTTTTGCAAATTTTGAGATATGCAAACACAAATTAATCATTCACAAGATTCATCTCAAAGCTTCTGAACACTTTATATCATTTCTGAAATACAAAACACTTTAGAACCTCTATTATTGATCTAATACATCTCTTTTGTGCTTATTTTCTAACAGTACAACAGATTGGTTAATATTTCAGCAATAAATATAATTTCCAATTAACCTGCATCTCATATCTCAGGACTTCGATAGAGTCAATAAGTTAAATGAACAGATAAGTGTATAAAAATATGGTCTTCTTTCTGGTACTTTACACAGACTATGAAGCCATAAAGTAGAAATACTCACTGTTTGGGGCCGGGGAGGGGCAGATTCAAGCATCAGAAGGAGAAGCTTCCTGACAAGGCAGATACTGGCACATACACAGGAAGTCTGGAAAGAAAACTGACATTCATTTAGCCTCCACTCTGTGACAAGAATTCCGCATACACCATCTCCTTCGATCTCACATCAACCCAATGAGGAGACAATATGGTCTCCGTTTTGTAAGGAAGGAAGAAAGGACTACTTTATAGCAGGGGAATTGCTCCAGGGTACCCCGCAGGCTATGGGGGTTCCCTGGATGTGAGTCCTCACCAGCACACTTAAGAATTGGAGATGACCCCAAAGTAATCACACAGAGAAATGAAAGGTAAATAAAAAGGTTTATTTATAAAGGCATCTAGAGAGGAGGAGGGATTGGGGCAGAAGGGGAGAGAAAGAGAGAGAAAGACAAAGAGAGAGAGAGAGAGAGAAACACTAGCCAACACGTGGTCAAAAACCATTGTCCTGCTAACAAGCAGTACCAGAATGAGTCAAGGTCACAAAAACAAGAAGAGAGCCTCAACTTCATGTTTCAGTCATACACCAAACATGGCTGCTGACTCCACCCCTAGTTCCCTTGCTCAGGAATTCCCATGAGCACTCTGAGACTTGTGGTTCAGGGCAGTAGCTTGTAGTGGGGTGGGAACTTGATAACTCCCTTTACAGAATGGCTGATCTTGGACTTGAATCAACCCATCTATCGGAGTCCAAGAGGCATACTTGTTAACACTACGCTGACTCCTGTTTTCTGGTTTTTGTGCCCCGTCCCCACCCTGAAGACAAGGAAGGACAGCACAACCTCCAAGACCAGAACGACTTGTTTCGCAGGAAGACTCCCCAAAAGGGAAACTCGGAGCTCTTCCTCACATTTATCTGGCTAATCCAGGAATGGAGAAACTGACCTGATGGCGAAGGATATTGAGTTATAGTCACTCCCTTTGTAGGCAGCAAGCTGTCAGCATTTACTATGATTTGTTGGCCATTATAACTGTGTTTAAAAATCTGAGTGACCTACTCAGGGCGCTCAAAGGCAGTCTTTGTGATTGAATGTTGTTCTAAAACTGTTAAGGGTGTGTCCCCTAATTAAGGAGTGAAACTTTAAGCACCCAAGAGCTAACTAACAACAACAATGAGGTTTTTGGAGTCTACACAACATTTGTCATGCCTGACCTTGCTTGTCTTGAAAGAAGACCTCACCATTTGTTGAGGATTTTGTGTATTTCCAGCACCATGAGGGCACTTTCACCTGCTATCCTGTGGGTCTATCTATGCCAGCACGCAGCTCTCACCAAGGGAGACGCTGAGGGTCAGAGAGAGGGGAGGCCCACAGCCCTACCTGTTCTTTCTCCCCATTCACCACCCTCCCACCTGCCAGGTGGGCCAAGAACTGCCTATGCTTCTCCATCCTCTCCTTCAACTCATTTATAATTTGAGAATGGAAGGAAAAAATACCGGTTCTCAGAAACTAAATGCTGAGCTTATGTCTCACAAGCCTATTTTGTCTCAACATGATTGGAATTAGTCTAAAACTGAGAAATTACCTAGGAACAGTTGGACGCATTTCAGCGGCAAGATTCCAGTGTAGAAATCAAAGGCAAACAGTTGTCATAAATTTGGGAAGTTATGCACAATCTGGAAAAAACTGTGATTCCTTCTGAAGAGATCTAGGCCAGATATGATGAAAGGGAGAGAGAAAGGGAATCAGCTACTCAAAATAGACCTAGCAAGCATAAAAAATAAAAAATCACGCAGTATGTGGTGGTGTCCAGAAACCAAGTATGGGGGAAAGGATCATAGTCTTGGGCTAATTTTAGAGGCACAAGGAGCATCCCCCAAATTTCTTAACATCCCCAAATCGGTGAAGACATTGCTTTGGTGGGAAGAAGACAGTGTTGCTAAGAACAGAATTGCATCCGAGTGGTTTAACGGGCAAGTTCAAGATCTCTTTCTCACCACATGTGTCATGTGTGGATATCGGTAACTCAAAAAGCCTTATTCAGCCTTGTTCTTGTCTATAACAATATCCTCTGCACTGTCTCTCCCATAAGGTTATTGTGACATTAAAAAGAGATAATAGACAACCACTAATAGCAAAATGAAAGCAAATAGGTGAGACTGTGCAATTGTACAAGCAGTTCAAGCTCCACAATGGGCTCTGATTTTTAAAAGACTCAAACAATCGGTGACACATTCAAATAAACAATAGAACAGGGTCGAGGAGACTTAAGAGGAACCAAGAAAATGTGTCTTGAGAAAAATATTTCTGGCCAAAGAATAATGGATTTGAACTTTGGAACAGGATAAACCAAAATGAAGAATCAATAGGTTGGTTTAGGCAAAGGGAACTGTGGGAAAAAATGACTGAGAGAAAGCAAGATGAGTTGTAGTCCATGATGCCTCTTTGGCACTGGAAATGTTAAAGTAAATGTTCACTGAAGAGAAATGTAAAGGGAGTTTCCACACTGTGTGAGGTGTTAAGGAATATCACTTTTAAGTTGCCCTCTAATTCTAAGGTTCAATAAAAGGACACAAAGTAGACAGAACAGGATAAATTTCCAGATGTGCTTTCTGTGATGCAGATAAAAATTTAAGGGGAGGCCTCCCTGGTGGCACAGCGGTTAAGTGCTGCGCTGTGGAGCTGTCGGCAGCAGCAACGCGAGTTCCACGCCCGGCCGGGGAGATTCCCACATGGCAGCAGACCTCTCTTGCCTCGCCCGCTGCTCCCCCAGCAGTGTATTTCCATTGATCAGCCTGTTCTGCGTCCCGCTCTTTTTTTGGTGAATCCTCTCGCCACCCTATGCCTCTGGCCTGTACCCCAGCTTGTATGCATGAATAAATAAACCTTTAAAAAAATTTAAGAGGAAAAAAATCAAGTTTCACTAAGTATATAAATGGATTAATAATATTCCTCCTCACATTGAGAAATGATCAATTGTCTAGGATGTAGATCAACGTAGGGAAAAACGTCAAGATATGTGATCACTGACTGTATGATTTGGGGCAAATGACGTGACCTAATTATGTCTTGGTCTACTCATCTCTAACACGGGGCTGGATTCTGTAGTGTCATCTATAGGGTAACTCTAGCCCTGATACTATAAAATTCTATTATTCTACAAAGGAGATTTGGCCAGAAAATAGAACCATTCCTTTGAAAGAAAGGGTTTCCAAGAGAATAGAGAGCCCAGAGAAAAACCCATGCATATCTGGTCAATTCATTTATGACAATTATCCAAGAACATATAATAGGGAAAGATTGGTCTCTTCACTAAATAGTGCTGGAAAAATTGGACTGCCACATGCAAAAGAATCAAACTAGATCACTCTCTTACAACACACACAAAAACTAACTCAAAATGGATTAAAGACTCAAACCAAAGATCTGAAATCATAAAACCTCCAAAAGAAAACTTAGGCTGGAAATTCCCTGACATCAGTCTTGGTGATTATTTCTTTTTTATATCAAAAGCAAAGGTAACAAAGGCAAAAACAAGTGGGATTATATCAAACTGAAAATATTCTGCACAGCCAAGAAAACCATCAAAAAATTAAAAGGTGCTTTATTGAATGGGAGATAACTGCAAATCCTACATCCTAGGAGTTACTACCCAAAATAGATAAAGAATTCATAGAACTTAATAACAAAAATCATACTGAAAAATGGAAAGAGGATCCAAAAATACATTTTTTTCCAAAGAAGACATGCAGATAGCCAACAGTGAAAAGTTCAATACCACTAATCATCAGAAAAATAAAAATCAAAACTACAGTGAGATGTGACTTCACTCCTGTCAAGTAATAAGTATTAATGAGTGTAAAAATGGGACACCTGTACACTGTTAATGGGAGCTTATATTCATTCAGTTACTCAAGAAACCAGTGTAGAGGTTCTTCAAAAAGTTAAAAATAGATCCAGCATATGATCTAGCAAGTTGACCTCTGGATATTTTATCCAAAGAAAATACAACCTAATTTACAATAGCCAATATAGGGAAACAACCATGGCACCCATTCATGGAGGAATAAAGAAAATGTGACACATGCACACATGTGTGTACGTAACACATGGAATATTATTTAGCCATAAAAAGGACATCTTATCACTTGAGACAATGTGGATGGAACTGGAGAGCATTATTCTAAGTGAAATAACTCAGAGAAAGACAAAAAGCCAGATGATCCTATTTGTATGTGGGATATAAAACAAACCAATAAACAAAAACAAGATCATAGATATAGAGAACTAACCGGTGGTTGTAAGGTACCAACTGGTGGGTGAAATGGGTAAGGTGGTCAAAAGTTACAAACATCCAGTTATAAGATAATAAGTCTCAGGGATGTAATATACAATATGGTGACTATAGTTAATAATACTACATTGTATATTTGAAAATTGTTGAAAGTAAATCTTGAAAAATTTCTTTGCCAAAATAAATGTATGAGTTTCAAATATGCAATAGTGTTATTGAGCTAAAAAGTTAATCATTTATAACTTTGCTGCTTGATAGCAAAAGCAGATCCCATTAACTGTCATTACTTTTAATACTGTCTTCAAAATTATAAGGCTGCTCAACTCTGCCCTCTCCATGCCCATTAAGTGAGGATGGAGAAGTCCCCCTTTTATGGAGAAGTCCCTGGCATAGATCCACCCCCGTCTGATTTCTCTCTCTTTGCTGCTCATTCACTCCTTTCTGAGATACACTTCCAGGGAAGTCTGAGTCCATGGTTTGAATTTCTGATCTGCCATGAGACACACCCATTTCCAGTCAAACTCCCAAATCTGGTTTCCTCTTATCAGGTGACCTTTGTGGGATCAATGATTGCCCCAAGGTGTTAGTATCCAATTGGCAGAACTACTCCAGGAAAATCCTTTGACTCCCTGCTCCTCCCCTCCCCCAGGCCCACTCAGTTCTTCAGCTTCATGAAATCACTTGCCTTCTTGTGACTGAATTTACTTTCAGAAGGTACCAGGACTTTTCAGAACTGACACTCAGTGCAACATTTGGACAGGACGCATAGAACAATTAACGATGAAGAAATGCATGAATTGCTTGGGGCGATAAAGCAGTATCAAGAGAAGAGAGGGTAGGGAGGGAGAAAAGCTAACTTGCTGAAAACTTGTAAGTGCCAAGCACCATTCAAACACCTTAAAGTTGTTTCATATTCTTTTTTTTAAAGAGCTGGGGTGTAGGCCAGAAGTGGGGGGCAGGCAGTGAGAGTATTCATCAGAGACAGAGTGGGGAGCAGAACAGGTGGATCGACTGAAATACACTAGTGAGGGGAGCAGCAGGGAGACAGGAGAGGCCTGCTGTGCCCTGTGGGTCAGCTCCCTGGCTGAGGATTGAACTCATGCTGCGGTGACTACAGATTGCTTCATAGTGCTGAGACTTAACCCACTATGCCATTATTTCATATTCCACTCTCTTTGAAGTCATTATCCCATTGAGTCAGCATAACAACCCAGCAACTACTGTAAGCAAACTTGGCTTTAGGCATCTCCAAGTCTTTACCCACCTTCACCTGACTCCCAACACTGCGCATCTCAAACAGGGAGAGCATGTGAGACATTTCTGACACCAGACAGCTGATGACTGGCTCAAAGAAGACTCAGAATGTAGGCTTTCACCCTCCTTTGAATGTTATTTTCCTGCTTTGCCTCCAAAGTAGAGTACGGAAAGAAAAACTCATGTTTTGCGGTCGCCCAGGATAGTAGACCAGCAACTCTCCACCCTAATTGCTCTGCTAGTGAGATTGATGACACATGCAAATGTATTCAGATGGTATGAGAAGATGTATTACTCATGTTATGGAACTTTCTGGGGAGAGCAGGACCTGCCCCCAACCTGTGTGCAAAAGGGCTTCTGTTTGCTTTGGTGTTAGGGGCTGGGGTCAGCATGAACACCCTGGTGCCACTGGCCCAAGGCTTGCAGGTAGAGGGTCATCTGATTCGCTGATCAGCTGATGTCACCTCACCAGGTAGCAACACTGGAAGCAGCGCAGGACAAAGAAACAATGACTCAGAGGTCCAAGTAGTGATGATGTCATTTTAGAATTGATGGGTTTGAGAGCAGAGCCGGGTCCTTGGGTTCACTCTGGGAAAGGTTTCCCCAGAGCTCCTTTCGGCAGCACGTGGCGAGTTTCTCCATGAGACAGAGACTCAGTTATACTTAAATAACAGGTTTATTAGGACAAGGAAGTAAAGGACACTTGTGCAGACACAAGTGAACAGGGAGAGCTGCCCTGCTGAGGGGGCAGGTTTGCTAAGAGAGGCCTGCGTGGTGCAGGTCACGGGCAGACGGGCAGGCCGCTGCCCTGCAGAGGGACAGAGCTGGTAAAGGAAAGCACCTGCATAGGCACAGGTGGGCAGAGAGATGGCTGCCCCGAGTTCCTGCTGGGATAGCACTGATATAGCCCTCTTTCAGTAGGGAGGGACTCATCTTGGAAGATGGCTGTCTGTTTGCTGGCTAACTAGAATTAGAAAAGAGTGCGGGAGATTCTACAATGGGCTCAATCTCCCTATCTTTGCCCCTAGACTGCTGTCTAGTTCCTACCTATGCTTTGTAACTTAGGAGCTGGCACCTAGGGATTGTGCTCATGGTTATGTTGATTTCTTCTACCCCCACTTTCTTCTGTGGGTCTAGTTCTAATCTTATTTTGCATTATATCTCCTCCATCAGTGAGAGAGAGAGTGAGGGTCTCCTAGAGGGGCTACCTTTCTGGAGGTGGAGACTAGCAGCTCACATCTCTGGAGACAGGGTGGTCTTCCCCCCGGCCCAGTCTCACACTTTCATTAGAAGGGGTTAGATTCCGGGAAGTTGGGCGAGTATGGAGGAAAGTACATGTGCGGATGTGGACTGGGGATGCATCACAGTGGCACAAGCTGGGGGGAGTGAATCGGGGCAGTTGCCCTGGGGGGGACCAGAGCTACCGCTCATCAGAACACCCTCTCTCTAGTCCCTGTTTACACTCAACTTCCTGTCAAGGTGGTCTAGCCCGTTGTGCTAATCTGGCCATCACGTCTCCTGCTGTTTTCAGCAGATACCCTCAAACCGAGGCTTTTGTCCTGGTGAGAGGCCCCTGCCTGACTCTACATTCCAGCTTTACCAGCAGAACTTTGGCAACAGGCACAATCCTGATAACGGTGGGGTATCCACAAGCTGACCCAATTCAGGGGACAGGGCAGGACAGGGGCGCAGGGCAAAATGGAGTCAGACCCCTTCTCAGTAGATGAGCTCAGGGGCAGCTGCGCGCTCTGGGCCAAGACTCACCGGGCAGGACACATGCCCTGATCACGGCTTCCCTCACCTGGAGCCAGAGCGCCAGCGCAAGGAGCTGCGTGTGGCACCGACATGCCACAGAGTCCACCTGCGTATTCTTTGAGCTGAGCAGCTGAAAACACAACACCCCATTGTAAACTGTAATCACCCCCGTCTGTCAGGAGCCCAGTTACATGTTAGTGTGCTGAAGGGGTGTACGGCCCTCTTGCAACTGGCTCTGCAGAACCTTCTCAGCCCAGTGTACACAGAACTACCCATGCACTAGCTTGAACCAATGAATTACTGTGAACCTACTGTGCGCTGAGCACTTTAAATGCTTTCCTCTCAAGCCACCTCTATAGCTAGGACCTGTGGTCCACATCTTGGTACCTTTGAGTGACTCCAGAGTTTGGGGCCTCACCCCCGTAAGCAGTCAAAAATCTGAGGGTAACTTTTGACTCCCCTAACACTATTAGCAGATTACTGCTGTGAAATAAGCCAAAGACAGACAAATCCCATGACTCCACTCCTCTGTGGTTTATAGAGAAAACAAACAGATGAAGTAAATCAAAGAAAAACAAGCTTCTGGATTATGCGATCAATGAGTGGCCACCGAAAGGGGGTAGGTTAATCGGGATAAAGAGGACGATGGTGCCGTGAATAGAAAGGCTTGTTTAGTGGTGGTTTTGACGTGGCAGGTAGACGGTGATGCTCAACGATGAACACCTGGGACACATCATGTCCTGATGAATGTGATTCAATCAGGCCAAAACAGCCTCATATTGACAGACACCTTCCTCCCGATAAGCAGTCAATTAATACATCCTTGCATGTTGTATAAGTTACACGCTGCATTCTAACAATAAAGTAAGCCTAGGGGAGAAGTGCTAGAATATCAGTTTCATTAGTGCACATCATCCCTTTAGGAGAAAACCAGCCACGTGCCAGAGGACCCAGCCCCCAACCCACATTGCTCAAGGGTCAACTCTACAGGGTTGCTCAGCTGGGGCTACTGCGGCGCAGTACTGCAGGGGGCGCTGTTTTCACCGTGATCTATTTGAACAGCATCCAACGAGGCTGCCCAGGAACAGCCGCAGAGCTGGGCCCAGGGGCCTCCTGGGAAAGGCGAGGTAACTTGTTCTAGATAATACACCTCAGAAATGACTCGTGTAATTTCCAAGTCTTTCAGACTCCAATCTTCTTATATTCTTTCTTCCATAACATATTAGAAATTGGTTTTAAAAATAGCAGAAAGGAAGTTAGGGAAGAGGGGCTACATATTTTTTGTGGTTGCTTTTCCTTAGGGTCTATCTTCAGAATTTTCAACAAGAAAATTAGCATTCATCTGAGAATCCCACATGGAGCAGTGAGCAACACCCACAAGCCTATGAACTTTCTGTAGGAATCGACCAGGCATTTTAGGGGAGGCCTGGCCTTTTGTGTGTGGAATTCCTCAGTTCTGATTTCAGGCCTCATTACTAGAAGAGATTTGGGGGTTATGGGGTGCAGGGACAAATTGGAAATATTTATGACTATTCACTTGGTTTGAATACTGCTCAGGCCCGGAGAAGGGAGCTAGAAAGAGCACCCTAAAGTGTATTTGGATACAAACCCTGCAAGAAAGTGGGATAAGTGGGTCAGACAAAGCCAGGTGCTGGCAGGCCCTACCCCATGAAGGGAGGCAGCACCACACACAGTCATGGGGTGCTTATTCTGGGGGGCATGTCCCAGGAAGGGGGACCCTGAGTAACCCACCAAGAGCTGACAACTTAGCAAAGAGCATGGAAGGGCCATTTGGAAAAGCAGCTCAGGACGTGGCATAAAGCCTCGACCTGCGTTCACGATGTCAGTACCAAGGTAACCAGGGTAAAGATTTGGGGAGCCCTTCCTCAGCATGGAAGACTCAAGAACAACACACAGAATCCAGGCACAGATCCCGATATTGGTGTCCTCGAACACGAGTAAGTCAGGTAATGAGGAGAGAGTGGCTGGGGTGAGGTGACAATTAGATGACGGGCTGAGGGCAGCCTTGCAGAAGGGATATTTGAGCTAAGAACAAAAGGACAAGTGTTCCAGGAAAGAAAAGATCTGGAGGCTGAGAACTCAGGCAAAGAGAACAGCAAATACTAAGAACGAGACAGATTTCTGAGGAGCTCAGATATCAGGGAACCACTGACCGCTACACAGGTGGCTTCGAGGCCCTTCCCACCTTTTCCTCACCAAGACCTTCACCAGGGGCATGAAGACTGGAGGAACGATGTACAGGTTGAGGCAGCTCACTGCCAAAACAGGCCCCATCCAATGGACTAGCTTCCTCCTCTCCTCAATCTCCCCCGTGAAATGGGAATTGCTATACTGTTCCTGTTTTCCAAGCAGACAGCAGGAAAGACGCAGTTGACAATGAGAGGAAAAAGGACCTTATAAGGGAGAAAGCAGCATAAACCAGCCATCGACCCTCATTAGCCACACACGCTTCCATCAGCACCAGGGCAAACATACCTCCTCCTTGGCACTGTGTTACAGTTTTGATCATACACAAATGCATCCTATCATGCACCCTTCATTTCTGTCTCTCCTTATCTCTGGATTTTTTCTAGTCCCCCTCTAATCAATGAAAGACTTTGATCACTATTTTGCCTCCTTGCTAAACAGATCTCTGAAATTCATTTATTTGCAAACCGGTTTGACAACTCAAATTGCTCATGCGTAATGTTCAAGCATGCCACAGAACACCTGAGGGAGGGGGTTCACCAGGGAAGGGAGGCAGGGACAGCCAGCACCACTGCTCTTTGAAACCAGGAAGTTTTCCTGGAATAAACATTCAGTTTGGATTTTGTTTTCCATTTCTAGGAGCGGAGGCGGGAGAGGGACATCAAAGCATTAAGAGGTAATTTTATTGGTTACACACCAATAATAATTTCATTATTAGTCCAGAGTAGGACTGTTCTAAAATTATACTTTCCATGGGAGATTCAAGGTTTTGGTTTTAGAAGTTCTTCTTTCCCTGTACATGGCCTCGTTTTGAGGGTTGGGCTGGCTGTTTGTCGACAATACAAAGCACATCATTTCTACCATGAAGCTGCTTCTGCCAAGATAACTGGGTTCTCTCCTTGCAAGCTGGGCCTCCTTTGCTTTCTTTCTTTTTTTTAAATATTTATTTATTCATACAAGAGCTGGGGTGGAGGCCAGAGGTGTGGGCTGGTGAGAGGACTCACCAGAGACAGAGGAGCGGGAAGGGGGGGGTGCGGGGCGGGGGGGAGCAGAACAGGCAGATGGACTTAAATCCAGTGCTGAGGGGAGCAGCGGGCAAGGCAGGAGAGGTCTGCTGCACAATGTGGGTCAGCTCCCTGGCCAGGGATCGAACTCAGGCCGCAGTGGCTGCTGATAACTTCACGGTGCTGAGACTTAACCCCTTGGCTAGAGGAGGGGAAGCCCCTCCTCTGCTTTCTGACCCCAAGTCCTGAGCAGATGGCCTGTGGCTAACCCAGCAGAACCAAGCAGGTGAGTTGTGAGAGACCAAGTGACAGAGCCAAACTCGGCATGAACCCGGCCAAGCTGGGCAGGATGCACCTGGGGAGATTAACCTCTTGCGGAGATGGATTGATTGTAGCAGCACATCCGGCCTGGACGGCTGTCTCCATGTGTGCGGGCGTGTGGGGGAGCATAACTATGACCCAGCAGCCCTGTGATAGCGAAGCACGTGGGTGGGTGGAGATCAGCCCTGAACACCCAGAAAGGTTAGTCCGGCCAAGCCAGACATCTGTGGCACCTCCCATGTCTGAGTCTATTCTTGTTGGGTTCATCCTCCTGGCCCCCGGGTGCCCCTGTCATGCCATGTGCTACCAACAGTGAGGACAAACTGCAGTAATTACACCTCAGCCTAAGTGGAATATGAGATCTGGAAAGATCTTTAGTGACCAGGCAGTCTAAGCTCCAGAGGACTCCGCTGGTGCGTCGCAGAGGCAGGAGCCTGGCCCCACAGCCCAGCCTGCCATAGTCGTCTCTGGGCCAGCTCTCGCTGGGGTCTCATCTGGGAAGACTCATCTCCTCAGGTGACCGGCAGGACCTCACATCCCAGAGTGGGAAGCCGTGGGGACAAGGAATAAGGCTTCCAAGCCCTCCCCCCAACAACACCGTCACCACCCAAGGTGATTCCCACATAGCCCGGTCAAGCAATGTTAATGGAGGCCTCTGCTCGAAAGGCTCTTAGAGCTGCTTCATAGAACCTAGACTTGGCGTCCCTTCTCTGCATCCGGGATCTCCGAGGAGGTCCCCAGAGGACTCCTCTGCTCATTGGGAAGTGGTTTGCATCCAGGTAACCCTTTTATCTGCCACTCAGGTCTGGCCCGGGTGGGAAGGGCCCAGCGGGAAGAAGGCTGCCTCAGCGCTCAGGCCGCAGGCTTGTTCACGAGAACTTCAAAGTGTCAAGGAAAACTCTTCAGGCAGTTGCTTCTGTTTTGCTCTTCCTCTTGGGAGCCCCTGGCTCTCCTCAGGCCCCCACTGCAGCCCTAACTGGCTCCCGCCTGTGGAGGGCACAGCCTGGGTACATGGGGGTGGGGGAGGTTAAGTCAACACGCCACCACCTTTCTCACCACACCTCGGGCCACTGCAGAGCCTGCTTTCTCTGTCAGGAAGCCTTCCCCATCTCCTGTCTGTCTCCTGGAAGCCCTTACCATCGCCACCGTCTTCCTGACGCCGCAGGGCAGCTGGAAGTCTCCCCGCTGCGTGCAGGCATGGCAGCGATATCGCCTGTCCTCAGTGGCTCTGATCCCGGGCTCCTCCCACCGGGAAGCTGGTCTCGCTCCTCCCAGACAGGGCCCCTCCCGCCGCGCCGCCAGGATCTGCTGAGTTGACCAGTGGGTGAGCCGGCGGCCCAGTCCCCGATGCACCCAAGCCGCTGAGGCTGGGCATTCAGCTCACAGGAGACTGGGCTTCTGGATGGTTCCAAAGACAATCGAGAGGAATGGGGTCCTGGACACACCTCCAAAGCCTCTCCCAACTTTCACACAAAAGTGCAAACACACTATGCACACACATGCACTGATTTAAGCTCATCTGTACAAGTCTGGGTCTGAAGATACGAGAAGTGGAAACTGAGGTTGTTCTAAGAGTGGCTCAAGGAAGGGACATGGTTTGGGCAAGTCATGTAGCCATTGAGACCAACACACGTGTGGATGTTGTGTATTTCTCACAACCGGAGTACATCAAGAGTGCAAGAAAACAAATAGGCCCAGTGAGGATGGCGCTCACATGAGAAATGTCATTAGAGCCCAAAATACAGTCTACAATTGCCCTGTCCTGCCCCCCAAAGCAAAGAGTGCCCCTGAAGCACACAGCTCGGGGTCCTGCCACATCAGGCTTCTCCTCCTCACTGGGTTACCTGTCATCTTCCAGAAGGGATGTCTGACCTCTGAACTCCGGAGCTCTGACCCCTAGTCCAGTCCTCTTTTTATATAAAATCACTTCACCAAAGGATGAAATCCAATTCCATAGGGAGCGGTAAACACTCAGATTCTCAAAATGTACTTGACTGGTGTCTAACTACTCTTTAGAATCTGGATAAACAGGTTTCAAAAGAAAACAGCAGGAATGTTCAGCCCGGAGATCTGCTCCCCCCCCCCCCCAGTAGCTGTGTGAACCCAGAACAAGCCTTTTCTTGAGCTTATCATTCTTGAGTGTCCATTTGCTCATCTACAAAATGGACATCATTTCTCATACCTGAGAATTAGTGATGTCAGATGACAGATCTGAACGTTGCTGGTCAAAGTCTCTGTGGCAGTTTATGATACGAGTAGTCACCATTATTATCATGAAGTAAAAGAGGAGGAAGCGAAAAGACAAAGAGACAGCACAGGGGCTGCCTAAGGGTGGCAGGAAGTGGAGAAGAGGAGAACAGGATGGACAAGGGGACTAGCAGAAAATATCAGCATCACAGTCAGGGTCCAGGGCTGGTTCCACGCCATGGGTAGAGCGCCCATTGGCTGGTGAGATAGGAACTTCCACCACAGTCTGGTTCAGCCCATCTCTGTGTCTGTGCTCAGAGGGGAAATCACCATTTGCCTTGGCCTAGGCACGCAAAAGTGGCTTGAAGCTGACCTGCTGATGTGAACCCTGAGTAGACAGCTTATTTGTCCAGTAGGAACTGTGCCATCTGCCCATCTCCAAGGTCTCCATATTTGAAGGCAACGGGCATAGCGAGATTTCTGTCCTTCCTAGAGGAGGCAGGAAATCCAGGGAGATGCAAAAGTTTTACAGCACCTTGGGGTAAGCATCCTTAACCTGAACTCACAGAGGAGGGACTCAGCTTGCCTGGCCCTAATCTGGGCCAGAAAAGAGGCCTCATTTCCTTCAAGTTTCCCAGGAGTCAGCACGAGTCACTTCCCTTGGAAACTTTCTCTGTCGTGTCAACCTTTAGCCCACAACCCCGGCCCGTGCACTTGATGTAGCTGACACGGTTTCCTCTGTGCCAGGTTTTTCTTGCACCGGTTTGGACATGGTCTTGGCTCAAATAGCCTCTGGAGGATAACAAGGGAAGACTTTGTGTGGTCACTACAGACAGTGGCCAGTGCCTGCATGTGTGTTTGTTGGGTTTCTCAGCCCTTTTATCTTTCATTCCATTTGAGTTCTACAACAGTGCAGTATCACCCTCAGCTCAAACATGGCAACTTGTCCAAGATCAAAGAGCTAATAAATCAGGGAAGGCTGACTCCGCATTCCTCAGCCTCCACTCCATTGTCGTGACAAATTTTGACCCGGTCTTTGAAGAGGGCTAAGTCATGAGTGACCACACTTAGAGGAAACTTATGCCTTAAAGTTCAAATGACAGGAGAGACCTGTCCATCCTTCTAGTCTGCAAAGCTGTGAGAACTACTTAGACTAAAGCAGCCTTTTCTTTAAGAGCTAATAATCACTAACTGCAATGAAAGCAATTAATTGTAATGAACTCATCATTAATGGACAATTAAGATGCCTGCCATGCCATAACTCACCAATAGTCAGAAATAAATGAGGCCACAGCTGAGGAGCTTGCCCAAAGCTCCAGAGTCGGGACCAGGAATCTCTACGAGAGACTCCAAACTACTCCGCAAACCTGGTCCACTGTCTTTTTCCAAAAACAAAATGGAGAACACTTGGCTTGTGATTGAGTAGAGCCTGTTTCTCCCGTGTTAGCAGACACCTGTTAGGACTGCAGGTGCAATCCTTCTGTTACTACAGACTCCAGGATATTGGATAACTTCAAGGGGGCTGGGCCTTAGACACCACCAATCCCTCAAGCTCACACAGAAGTCGCCTGCTCGGCTATCATAAGACAACTTAGTGGCAAAATGTGGTGCCAGGGACCCTGTCTTCTACATTTTTTTAAAGATTTATTTATGCATACAAGCTGGGGTACAGTCCAGAGGTGTGGGGCGGTGGGAGGGTTCACCAGAGACAGAGTGGGGAGCAGAACAGATAGAGCGACGTAAACACATTGCTGAGGGGAGCAGTAGGTGAGGCAGGAGGGGTCTGCTGCGCCCTGTGGGAATCGCCCTGGCCGGATGTCGAACTCTCATCGCTGCTGCTGACAGCTCCACAGCACAGCGCGCAACCACCTTAACTCCAGAGGAGCGGGAGCGCGGCCGGGACTGGGCCAGCCAGAGCATGGGGGAGCCCACCGGTGTATTCAGGAACAACAGATCAGGTTCCCCATTAGCGCTCTGCACCATTTTAGTTCTTTGCTGCTCTCTAAGCTCTTATCTATTTACAGTGTGTGATTTTTCAGCCCCTGACAGTTAAACAAGGCTACTGCGACTCCTCGCTTTGTAAGAGGAAGAAGCTTGGAGAAGGAACTGGCTACATTAGAAAGAACAATCCGCTGGGAGCTGGGAGATATTATAGTAAAATCAAGAGGCTGGATTCTGGCTGGATTGGGGGCCAGCCCTTAACTTAGGGTCCTCATCTGCAAGGTCCCTGCTTCCAGATTCAATGTCTGAGCACAAAGTCACGCCAGGATTCAGGAGAAGGCACCAGCCATCTTCCAGATGAAGTGACTGCCCCGGAAGTGCAGGCTTTGAGAGGCACACATGTCCTAAGGCCCCGAGGCATCATAACCAAGAAAACAGACTTGTTGGATTGGAAATGGAGCATGAATCTGGAGTCAGCTGGCAATGGTTTCCATTCCACTTGAACCACTCATTACCCGAGTGACCTTGAGCAAGCTCCTCGAGTCCCTGAACCTTAAACCCCCACCCACTCCACAAGCACTTTATCACAGGGACAGTGCGAGATATTGACTGAAAACACTGGGTAAAATACCACGGCACCATATAAACATAGGGAGCAGTTTTGTCATCTTATCTCTCAATTTTTATCCCAACTTGCACGCATCAGCTGCAGAAATGACAGGTATCATTGAAAATATCATCAGCCTCCAAAATGTCTACTTTCTAACATTCCTGGAATAGTTAGTGGAGGCTAAGGGTTCATTTCCCCTTAGGTCCAGTTAATTTCGCCAGCTCCGTCCAGCTCGGTCGCCAACAGCCTGCGCTTTGTTTTGCTGATAACACATTGCCTCACATTATGTAAATGCACGTGCTCTTTGCAAACTGGCAGTAATTACCAGGCTAAAGCATCCCTGTCTCCTGGGAGCACATCCTGTCCGGTGTTGGTGTTGCGCTGCTGACCTTTTCATTTGTCTGAACAAATAAAATGAAAATGATTGACTCTTTTTTAAATATTTACCTGGGTCACTTTCGAGATGAATGACAGAAATAGAAACATCAGGCGCTTGTTTTGATAGTGTTTTGGAATTTCACCCTACTTGGGGCTACTTTTCTCCCTGGCCTGCAGTTGTGTAATAGTTAAACTGCCATCTGAGAATGAAATTCGGATTGAAGAGAGTATCTCCTACAGCCTCAATGCAGGAGAGCAAGTCTATTTAAAAGGGCCTTTGAAAGCAACACCCTCTAATCCCCCAAACCCTCCCCCACACCCCGACACATACAAGCATTTCCATAATTCTGTTGTGAATCAGATGGTTTCATTTACCTTCCTTTTAAATGCTCTAATAATGTTTAGATAAAATTTCCTTCCTATACACTATAACACCCAGATGGACCTTGTCAGTAGCTGGCAATGCATGTAACAAGGGTCACTAATCAATGGAGTTATGAGAAGATAATTAATAAAAGGAAAGGTACTTGACAAAAGATAGGCTTCTGATTTTTAATTTCTAATGCCTTATGAGTAGAATTTAAATAGGCAATTCAGCTCTCCATTGCTAGATTTGATACAGATGAAGAAAAACAGCTGTCTTCACATACTCTGGGGCAGCAACACGAGCGGGGGCAGACCTGGTAAGGGAACCTGGGGCTCCAGGTAAGAAGTCCTGATCTAGAGCAACTAATCTTACACCTCTGGCCCCGGCTCACCCATCTGTACACTTCAGGAGGCACCAGTAATGGCTAACAGGGCCTGATCTCAAATTGTCTGACATCATAGATGGATAAAATTATATATACACATATTCCTAAAGAAGGAGAAGGAGTTTAGATAGATCGCCAATTCTTGTATCTTCAAATAAAGGTAATTGCCATTTGAGTTTTAAAGATATGGGTCCAAATATTAGGAAAAAATTCTTTAATATTATTGAGTTTATGAGAACATGACCTTTTTTCCATAAATTGATGGTGAAAATTTCTTCAGGTATGAAAGATAAAATATGGCATTGTACCTAGGAACTAAGAGGCTGGGACTTCTCTAGACACCATTAGAATATTGTAACTTGGGCCTCCCTGGTGGCCTAAGGGTTAAGTCTCAGCTCTAGTACTCCTATGGTGCCAGTTCGAGCCCCAGCCAGGGAGCTGACCCACATGGCACAGCAGACTTCTCCTGTCTCCCTGCTGCTCCCCTCAGCACCTCAGTCAATCTGCCTGTTCTGCTCCTCACTTTGTCTCTGGTGAATCCTCACCCCCACCCCCACAACTCTGGCCTACAGCCCAGTTCTTTTACACAAAAATAAAATAAAATCTTTTTAAATGAATATTGTAATTCTTTGAAATTTCATAATACTACCAGATTTGCTCTCAAATTCTATGGAATGCTATAATTTGAGTTGCAGCAAGCTCATATTTTTTAAATGACAGAATCTCTCACAAACGGATTTCCTTAACTGAATGTTCTGTTTACAGAGTTGATAACATCAGTTTTAAATATGAAGGTTGGCTCAGATTTTTACCACTTTAGTCAAATGATTAACTCAATGGCAAAGGAAACTGCAAGTCTTCAGTACATTTCCACGGCAAGGTCTCTGCAAGTTTGCACCCAAGTTTTCTCCTTTCAAATGTGTAAGAACGATAGTCTCTTAAGAGTTTGCTTGTTTTGATCCAACCACTATGGAAAGCTGTATGGCGTTTCCTCAAACTGCTAGAAATGGAACTTCCATATGACCCAGCAATACCACTACTGGGAATATACCCAAAAGACACAAAAACACTAATCCGAAAGGATACATGCACCCACATGTTTATTGCAGCAGTGTTTACAATAGCTAAGGTATGGAAACAACCCAAATGCCCAAAAATAGATGACTGGATCAAGAAGATGTGGTACATATACACAATGGAATACTATTCAGCTTTCAAAAAAGACAAACACATGCAATTTGCAGCAACATGGATGGACCTAGAGGGGATCATGATCAGTGAAATAAGCCAGAAAGAAAGAGAAAAATATCGAATGGTTTCACTTATAACAGGAATATAGGGGAGCCAAATAAGAAAGCAACATTCAGCAGGGAAGGAGGGGAGGGGGAGGGCTCAAAGGGGGGGAGGAGGGGAGCACGGAGGACTATGGTGATGGCTCCA
>PVIJ01014605.1:0-39934 GCA_004024925.1 Scalopus aquaticus
AGGGAGGGAGGGAGGAAGGAAGGAAGGAAGGAGGAAGGAGGAAGGAAGGAGGAAGGAAGGACGGACGGACCCAGGCTATGCACAGGCTGTGTTCTGATCCCCCAGAAGACTTCATGGACACCCGCAGACCGCATGCCCCCCCATTCCTGCTATACCAGGCCTCTCAGGAGAACCCACACGTCAAGCTCCTTCCCCGTGGGGAAGTCTAGAAGGGGCTTTGCTGGTTCAGCCAAAACTCCCCGAGCCCGCGCTGGGTGTCAGCGAGGCTCTGGCCCCTGCCTCCCCTCCCTGCCCACCCGCCCGCTCTTGCCTGGCCCCATTAACCACGTGTGCACAGTCCGGGGAGTTAGGTGGGTCCTGCTGCCCCGCCCACCTCCAGCGCTGCCACGTGGGCGGGGGCATGGGGCGAGGGCAGGTCCTTCTGGCACCCTGACGCCTGGGTCTCCGGGGTGGGCGTGGAGGATTGCACGTGTGTGGGTGCTGGGGCCCAGCAGCACCAACTCTGGGGAGAAGCTCCTAACAAACAGCAGAAGACGGGACTAGGGTCCGGATGAGAGCCTGTGCCCAGCGACACCCCCAGCAGGGCTCCGCCTGGGCCCCACGCCCACCCCATTGGGCTATTTTCCATCCTATTTCTGTACTTTGGTCCTGCTCTTCTGTGACATAAATGCGAATGTCAGACAGACACACCAACTTCAAAGCCAAGGAAGCGGCGGCTGGCGGGAAGCCACGTGGCCTGCTGAGCAGGAAAGGCAGATGAGACAGCGGCCACAGTCCTGCCCTGCCTGCCTTCCAGGGCCCAGCCAGGTGCGGAGGCCTTTGGGGCCTGAGCCTCTGAGCGGTCAAGAAGGGGTGGCAGCCAAGAGGCAGAGTCCTGGTCTCCTCAAGAGCGTCTAGCACGCTTCTGAGGGATCTCTCACACTGCTTTTTAAGTTACCAGGACTTGAGCTCAAAGGATTTCCAGTGTGGTGCCCCAGAATGTAAAGTGGAGGAAGGAATGACCTGGAATTTACCCCTTGGCACCCCTTTGGGGCCCTGAAGCCTTCCACCAGACCTAGCGTTTCTTGGGCCACCATTATGTATCTGTAGGACGTGACCCAAAGTTCTGAAGCACTTCATACCTTTCCCGTCTGCACCTTTCCCACAACACCTTTCCAACCCTACCCTGGCCATGCCACTTCTATTCCTGTCCTGGTCTCTAGGGTTTTAACACCATCACTGTCAGCCTGCAATGCCCAGTTTCTCTCCTTCCCTTTCATTCTCCTCCTGGAAAACTCCTAGTCACTCTTCAAAACCCCATCTAGCATGCCACCTCCTCTGAGAAACTTACCTCGATCTCCCTCCCTCACCCACATATATAGGCCAAGTGGCCCCTCCTCCTTCCTCTGCACTGAATCCTCCACCATCAAGTTTTCCTTCCACCGTGTTTGAAGAGCCCATTCCCCTGTGTGTCCCCATGGGTGTCTGGGTTCCTTCAGAGCCTGGTGTCTTTTTCCTGGGCTGGGCCCACGTAGTGCAGACCTGAGGTAGCCATGAAGGGTCTCAGCTTCCTGGGCTCCCTCGGTGTTGGCATGGCCCTGGAGCTGGGGGTTTACAGATCACAGGCAGCATGAGTCCCTGGGCCTGACCCCCACCATTTTCTTCCAGCTCAGCAGGAAGCAGGCATCTGTTCTAGGACTCTGGAGCAAAAGGTCACTTCCTGGGCCAGGGTAACCACAGCAACCTCCCCACCACCACTTCTCCATCCCTCCCCGCTTCCCTCCTGCCCCCCCACTCACAGGCTGGGACTAGGGGGAGTGTCCTCATGAGCTCTGGTTTTGTCCAGATTGGCCACTTCAGGCTAAGAAGCTTTTGTGTAGGACTCAGCCCTGGCCAGATTTCTCGGCATCCTGGGTCATCTTGGACCTGCCGCTGACTCTCCGGGGCTTCAGCAAGCCCCTGAGTCTTCTGCCTCAGTTTTTTCAGTTGCAGAAGAAAGAAGTTGATTTTGATGAGAGGTGATGAAAACTGGGCGGGAGAACCCCCAGGATCCCACGCCATCAGAATCCTCTGCCAAGGAAAATACTTCGCCTTCTCTTGCTATGTCAGACGTGCTAAAGCTCTGGGTGAGGTTTTTTTGCTTGAGAATAAAATAAAGATTTTCACTGACTTAGGGGAAAACCCTGCCTGAAAACTGCCGATGTGATTTGTGTGCATTCAGGAATCTAAACATGGGCACTGAAGTTGCTGTAGGTTCTCAGAGGGGAACTGAGAGAACTGAGGGAAGAAGCCCCACTTCCTGGTTCCCAGGCTGTAAAACTTGTTATTGTCACTACTTTCTTTGTCCTTCCTAGGCTGGCCCAGAGGCTCTGGGGGCCTCCTGGGCAGGGACCTCACTATCCCAAGGCCGGAGCAGGGCTCAGCCCCAGATGGTTAAGCAGTCAAAAGTGGGGGCCCTAAGGCCCCCCGGTGCATGTGGCAAGGAAGTTTCTTTGTGGCAAGAAAGTTTTGTGCCTTGCCTTCAACGTGGGGCTTTCTCTTGCGTAAGACTAACTTCTTCGGCTGTATCTTGTGCTCTTGAAAGTCTCCTTTTAAACGCCCCCCCCTTCCTTCTGGGTACTGACATGTCAGCCGGGTTTCTCTCTGGCAGGGGGTCCTGGATGTGGGGGAGGGAGGGGACAGATACTGAAAGGGAGGGTGGGGACCAGGGAGTGTCAGGGAAAGGATCGGGGTGGAAAGCCAGATGGCACTGGACTCCGAGGCCCAGCCTGTCCCCTGGGGCCTGCAGCCTGCCGGAAAAATTGCTAAATCCAGACAGAAAAGACTCTCTTTCCCGCTCAGACCCCGGCCTCCTGTCCAGACTGTCAGATTCTGAAACAGGAACTGGGGCAAGAAGGAGCAGCTGTCCCATCTCCAGGCTGATCGAGGACACGGGGTCCCAGCCCGTCCACACGCCCTGCTGCGTCCAGGGCCAGGGAGATGCACCCCGTGGGGGGCATCCTGCCAGCCTCTGAGAGCCACCTGGACTCAGTCCCAACTGTCTGGGTCATCCAAGTCAAGCAAATGAGCATTAGGTACTTTACAGTCAAATTTGGATACATATGGAACAGGGGCTGTCCCTGGGGAAAGTACTGGGGTTGGGGACAGAGGTCAAAGGGACTGAGTCTTCTCTGCAATGTTTGATTTTTTTGTTTTGTATTGATTTTTTTGGCAAGAAAATGCATTCATGGACTGTTTGGACAATAATAATTAAAAAAAAAAAATCAGACCAGTCCTAAGAACTCACTGTAAAAACAACAGTCATTTTACTGAGACTCTGAACGTGCTCTTTGTCAGAAGTGGAGTGGGGATTGCCTGGGTTAGACTGTGCTCCCTCTTTACTGAATGGTCTATAATCAGATCCCTTGCCTTGGGCCTCAGTTTATCCGTCAGTGCCATGGGGTGATGGGCCTGATAGTCTCCAAGGTCCTGCTAGGCCTGACTTCAGGTAACAAGAAGCTTCACCATGGGAGGCAGCAAATAACCTGCCTGCCGGTGCTTCTCTTGGCCTTCTCTGTGGAGATGAGGGTTCACCTCAGATGCCGTGTCCTCTGAGCTGCACGCACGCAGGGCCTTGGGTCTTCCCTTATCAGTGGTCCAGCACCATGGAGCATAGTATAGCGCCTCAGGGGGACTCTTTGGGCAGGTCAGCTGAGCTGCCCTTCCAGAGTTATTGGGGTCCCCCAGCTGAATGCTGGCATCACAGTGGGCTTAGGCATGCCTCTTTCTGAGTTTGGGACTGAACGGCCATTTCCTACGTGTGTCATTAAGACAGAGATGGTCTGGTTAGGGACATTGGCCCTGTGACCCTGCCCCTGGCACCAGTCACTATGACAACAGCTCAATAGGGTCCCCAGAGCCTAAGAATTCTGCTTCCACTGAGAGCGAGGTTGACTGAGGTCAGACAAAGAGGGATTATTAGAGCCCTGTTCTCATTAAGCCACAAAGCGCCATTATTACAAGTCGTAAGAGCCCAACCAGGAGATGCATCATGCTTTCAAGTCACAGAAAGCCCCTCCACGAAAGAGAATGCACCCAGCATCCCCCCTTCAAAGTTACTCCGGAGCCCAGAATCCCAGGCGGAGGAGAAAAAGCAGTTACACCCCAAATGCCCAACAAACGGTCCCAGAGCAGGGTTCAGCCAGTTACGCGACTCGCGGCCCTTCGGGGAAGGCTTTGATCCTATTTATTACATGAAAGCCTCGTGATACATGAAGCAAGTTCACAACGCTGTTAATAATATGCCGTTCTTGTGGGAAAAGATTCACATTCATAGACATACACAATAAAAATGTACAGAGAAATCTTTCCAAATGTTAGCAGTGGTTATCTTTGGAAAATGTGGGATCACGTGTGATTTTTTTTCCCTTTTGGTTTACCCTATTTTCTACATGAATATAGATTTTGCTTGTACTTCTGAAATCTTTCCTTTTCTTAAAAATCGGGGCAAAGAATAGAGGGTGGCCATTCTTTCCGGGCGTGATCAAAGCCCCATTCCTGAAACCTGGAGAGGGCTTTGGAAAGTCAAGTTTCCTTTAAAATTAATATTTTACTAATTCAAGAACAAATACTTTTTTTAAAAATTGCTTTACATTAGTCAGGGCATAAAAATTACTCTAAAAATTGCTGTATTTTCTCACTTTCTTATGTCAGAGCGCAATGAAAAGGATCTACCATTAGCTTTCTCGATCTCGAGGCTCCAAATCCCACTAGCTCTAGGCGAGGCTCATCCGCAGGCTGGAAAGTGTGGCTGCTTTAAATCACCTTAGGTTTCCCCACTTACTGAGTAGTCAGGTTTGCTTTTTACAGCTTTTCAATCTCCTCATAAACTATCAGTCTTGTTTTCCTGTCTGTGGGAATCCTTTTTCTATTCTCCCTCATTTTCTGCTTCTAACCTGCTGTCATTAAGGAGAAAATAGATGTACTTGTTGGAAATGTGAATAATCCAGAGAATGCAGACCTGAGTCAGGGCTGCAGAGCGGAGGCCTCAGCAAGTTGAGTTCCAGGGTTAGGGGTGTTCAAAATCAATGACTCTTGATGTCTAGGGCACAATTATGAGTTGGCACTTGAAGTCAGGTCAAACTTTGGATTTTCTCCTGAGGGCAATGGGAATTATGGAAGCATTTCAAGAAGGGACTATGTGCCTCAAATTGTGTGTGCATTTGAGATAACTACAACAGGAACAATTTCATGTGTGGCAAAACTGGTGGCAGGAAGGGAGGTGAGTCTGAAATCAGAAGGGGAAGGAAATCTCGGGACATCATATTCGTGCTTTCTTGCAGCCGGTCAACTCCGCGCATTCCCTGTTGAAGAGAAGTCATGGCAGAAATTTATTTCTGGCTTCCCTTAAGCTGCAGATGGATTTTCATCTCCTGGGCCTGTGCGTTTCATGAGTAATCGCATTTTCTTCATTGCTTCAACCCTAGGAAGCCCTGTGAATGTGGTTCTGCACTGTTATCCTGGCTTCCTCTCGTTGCATATTTTCACTTTGCCTGGAAGTCTTTATTTATGGCACCCTTTTTATTATTTGAAGTTTCACAAGTGACATCAAATTATTTTTAGAATAAAGTGAAGCATAATGAAAGAATTCTTTAGACATCTCAGCTTGAAAGAACAAGAACGAGTCAATAGTTCTCGCAGCTTTGGTGTAGGCCTATTCTTCCATGTTCTCTACTGCTTTAAAAAATCAGGACAGCTGGGACACCAAAGGCATGAACCACCAGAGAAAATGAAGTAACTCATAATTTTTATTAATAAAAATTGAAAACTTGTGTGCCTCCAAGGAAACTATCAAAAAAGTGAAGATAGCCCACCGAATGGGAGAAAGCATTTGTAAAACATATATCTGAAAATATGTGAGGAACTCTTCCAACTCAGTAATAAAAAGACAACCCAATTTAAAAATGGGCAAATCATTTGAACAGACATTTCTCCACAGAAATTACACAAGTGGCCGGTAAACACATGAAAAGACTCTCAGCAGCAATAATGTTCCCCACCTGGCCCAGCACCGTTTGCGCTCCGAAAGCCAAACTGAAGATGCGATTGTGTGCACAGTGTTTTATGAGGACAGCAGAGTGATGCTCAAGGGAAGCCAGCCTCCTCGAGAGGAGTGCGAAGGAAGATTACATAGGGGAGAAGGAGCGTGGGAACACGCAGGATGGGGAGAATTTCTTCACCCTCAGGTCTGGGAGGCAGGAGCTACGCCAGGTGGTTAGGGGTGTCCATCACGAGGCTGCTGAAGCAGATCTGGAATAGTCTCTCTCTTCTGTTTTATCAATTAAACTGGCTCAGGGTGTCTGTCAGACAAGGATGGTGTCAGCATCTTTGGAAGGAACAGAAAGTTCCTCCGAGCACCAGGCAGCCCTTCTGCACGGCACCCAGGATGTCCAAAGGGGTCCTGTCATCCTAGCCATGCCAGCCATCAGGGAATCAACTTCAAAGACAGATACTAACAACTGCTGGGGAGGTTGTGGAGAAACTGGGAGCTTCACACACTGCTGGTGGACTGTGACACGGTGCATCTACTTTGGAAAACAGCCTGCAGCGCTTCAAAACATTTAGCACAGAATTACCATATGATCCAGCAAGTCTACTTCTAGGTATATGCATAAGGGAAATGAAAGCTTAGATCTACACCAAAATGTGTACATGAATATTCACAGCAACATTATTCAAAAGAGCCAGAAGACAGAAACAGCCCAAATGTCCATCAGCTGATAAAAAGGAAAGTCTGACATATGTGGTAACGTGGGTGAAACTTGACACTTTGCCAGGTGAGAGAAGCAAGTGACACCAAGCCACACAGTTCATCCATTTATATGAAGTGTCCAGAATGGGAAAATCTATAGAGGAAGAAAGCAGATTAATAATTACTTGGGTTGAAGGGATTGTGAGGGGCTAGAATGGGAAAGCTGAGGGGTATGGATTTTCTCAGATGATTCCATAATCATGTTTATTGTGCAAACACGGTGAATCTAATAAAACCATAGAAATGTACACATTCTTCAACTTTTATCCTTGTTTAAATTTTTTATTGATTTACCATTGCTTTATAAAACTATGTGAATTTCACAGGTACATCTTCACCTCTACATTTGGATAAGCACCACCTTTCCCCAAAAGGGGCTGGTGCCCTCCGGCAGCTGGTGAGCCCCCTCTACCCTCCCCACCTCCCCATCCCCCTTCTCCTTTGGTAATCATTGTATTTTTCAGAGTCTAAGAGTTGTTTTATGTGGTTTATTCATTTATTTACTTTGGTTATTTATATTCCAGATATGAGAGAAACCATCAATCATTGATTTTCACTGTCTGACTTATTTTGCTCAGCAGAATTACCTCAAATACCATCCATGTAGTTGCATAAGGCAAGATTTCATCTTTTTTTTTAATAGATGAGTAGTGTTCCATTATATACCACAACTTCTTTAACCAGTCAGTGGGCATTTACATTGTTTTCTTGTCTTACTTTTGTGGGTAGTGCCGTTATGAATATAAGGGTGCCTAAATCTCTTTGAATTAGTGATTACACATTCTTTGGATAAGTATCTAGGAAAGATATTGCTGGATCACATGGTATTTCTATTTCTAGTGTTAAAAGGAATCTCTGTACCATTTTCCAATGGGGCTGGGCCAATTTACATTCTCACCAACAGTGGATGGGAATTCCTTTTTCGCCACACCCTTGCAAACACATGTGAGTCTTTTTGCTACAGGCCACGGACTTGTACTCTAAGGGAACTGTACGCTATGTGGGGTGTAGCTCAGTTATGCTGGCAGGTGAGCCTGGTGGCCCGAGTGTCACGGCACGCAGGCATGGATTCCAACTCCAGTTCAGTCACTTTCCGGTTGAGTAACCTCAGAGAAGTGTCATCTTCCTGGATGAAGACAGTGACATTTGATGCCCAGTGGGCTGCTCCTGGGCCTAACGGTGCCAGCAATCAATAGGGATAGAATAGCCTGCTCCCCAAGGGGGCCCCCAAAGCCCTGCCCTCAGAAGGTGCCAACTTCCTAAATGATTTGCAGATCACGGGAATGGAATACAACCGACCTTGCTGGTATTTAAACAACAACTCCTTACCTAGTTGTGCTTCCAGTTTTCCTGTCTCCAACCCCAACTCCCCAGCGCCATCCCCACCCCTCCACACGCCCCCCACCACCCCTCGGTCATTTCTCTTTTCAAATGTTGGGTTTTCCAAGCCCAGGCTCCTCACGTCTGATTCTCTGTAAACTGGAGCTCAGGAGCTTCCGTTTAAACTCCCATGGGAGAAAAAGAGAAAGAAGTATGGATGTTCCCAATTCTACGCCTGAGTCTATCTCTCAGGATCCCTTTCGTTGCCAACGAACATGAAACAGATGTCTTGGCAACGGCTTCAAATGTTTCCTGCCAAACCAGGGGAGAGCCTGTCTTCAGTTTAGAAGCAGCCAAGAAAGACAAGTTCCAGCCCATATCATTCCCGGGAAATACGCAAACACACGGGCTTCTTAAACCTGGGCGGCCCGAACTCCCACAGCTTCTCTCACCAGGATTTCAACGTCAACTGCAAAAACAAGTTGGCCTTCTCTTTACTGCCCCACACCCCCCAGATCACCAATCACCCCCTTGCTCCCCATCACTTAGTGACTATGGCCTATTGACCTGGTAGGCAAGACCACCTTCCTTTCTGGGCGCTTCTCCCTCCACATCCTAGGTACAGCTTTTGTGGGTGTTTCATAAATTACACACAACATAAAATGCACCATTTTAAAGTATACAACACAGTGGTGGTTAGGACATTCACAATATTGTCCAAGCATCACCATTACCGATTTCCAGAACATTTCATCACCCCAAAGAGGAAAGCTTGTACTCACTGCGCAATCACTCCCTGTTCCCCCTGGCAACCATTGATCTGCTTTCTGTCTCTTAACTTATTCTAGTATCTCACATAAATGCTGTCCTATAAGGTGTGGCCTTTGTGTCCAGCTTCTTTTGCTCAGCTCAATGTTTTCAAGGTTCATCTTACATGCTAGCATTTCTCAGTACTTCATGTGCTGACACCTTATGGCTCAAGTATAATACTTTATGGCCAAGTAATATTCCATTGCATGGATATACCATATTTTGTTTATTCATTCATCAATTGATGGACACTTGGGTTGTTTCCACATTTTAATTATTGTGAATGGTCCCATTATGAACATTCTTGTGCAAGTTTTGTTTGAACACCTGTTTTCAATTTTCTGGGTATACTAGGAGTAGAATTGCTGGATCATATGGTATGTTTAACTTTTGGAGGAACCACCAATTTTTTTTCCGTAACAGCTGTACCATTTTATACTCCCACCAGCAATATATGAGGGTTCCAACTTCTCCAAACAACACCCACACTTGTTATTCTCTTACTTTATTTTAATATAGCCAGCCCAGTGGAATCATGTTGTGGTTCTAATTCACACTTTCCTGACTAATGATAACAAGCATATTTTCATGTTCTTCTCAGTCCTTTGAATATCTTCTTTGGAGAAATGCCTGTTCAAGACTTTGTGTACCTTAGAACTCAGTTACTTGTTTGATTTTAATGTGGAGCCGTGATAGTTCTTTATATACTGAATACTAAACCATTATCAGAGATCTCGTGTGCAAATATTTCCTTTCCTTCTTCAAGTAGATTTTTCATTCTTTGATAATGTCTTAGAAGCACAAAAGTTTTTAATGGTGATAAAGTTCAACTTATTGTTCCTATTTGCTTCTGATTTTGGTGGCATATCTAAGGATTCATTTGCCAAATCCAAGGTCATGAAGATCTACCCCTGTGTGTGTGTGTTTCTTTTTCTTCTTCTTCTAATAGTTTTATAGATTCAGCTCTATATTTAGGTCTTTGGTTCATTTTGAGTTAATTTTTGTGCATGGTATGAGGTAGCGTCCAACTCTACTCATTTTCATGTGAACATCTCCTATAGGATCACTTATTGAAAAAATGATTTTTTTCTCCATTGAATAGTCTTGATAATCTTGTCAAAACCAATTGGCCACATATATATCTATAGCTATATGAGTTTATATTTGGATACTCAGTTCATTCCATTCATCTATATATGTCTATCCTGTGCCAGTACCACTATATTTTGATTATTGTAGCTTTGTACTAATCAGGAATTGTGAGTCCTTCAACATCATTTTGTTACTCAAAATTGCTTTAGCTATTCAGAGTCCCTTGCAATTCCATATCAATTTTAATATTAACCTTTCTATTTCTGTAAAGAAAGTTGTTGGAATTTTGATAGGGATTGCATTGAATCTATAGACAAATTTGGGTAGTTTTGCCATCTGAACAATATTAAGTCTTCTAATCCATGAACACAGGATGTTTTTCTACTTATGTCCATTTTATTTCTCTCAGCCAGGGAGCTGACCCACATGGTACAGCAGACTTCTCCTGTTTGGCCCGCTGCTCCTCTCAGCAGTGTATTCAGTCATTCCGCCTGTTCTGCTCCCCACTCTTAGTTTTCAGTGTACAAGTCTTTTGTGATTATATTCATTCTTAAATATTTTATTTTTCTTTTGCTATTGTCTATGGATTATTGTCTTCACTTCCTTTTCAGATTGTGATAGCAATACAACTGGCTATGTCCTGCAACTTTGCTAATTTCATTCATCAGTTACAGTAGTTTTTTGTGGATTCTTAGGATTTTCTATGTATAAGACCATAATCTGCAAACAAGGATAGTTTTACTACTTCTTTTCTAATTTGGGTCCTCTTTCTTTCTGTTTGTTGCCTAACTGCTTCAGTTAGAACTTCCAACACAGGGCCTCCATGGCGGCCCAAGGGGTTATGTCTCAGCACTATGAAGCTATTGCAGCTGCAGCCACTGCATCACGAGCTCAATCCCCAGCCAGGGAGATGACCCACATGGCACAGCAGACCTCTCTTTTCTCGCCCGCTGGTCCCCTCAGCAGTGTATTTCAGTCATTCCACCTGTTCTGCTCCCCACTCTGTGTCTGGTGAATCCCCTCACACACACACACTTCCCCCATACCTCTGGTCTACACTCCAGTTCTTGTACGCAAAAATAATCTTTAAAAAAAAAAAAGAACTTCCAATATAATGCTGAATGGAAGTAGTAAAAATAGGCAGCTTGTCTTATCCCTATCTTGGGGGGAAACCTTCAGTTTTTTGCCAAGCATTCTCTTGATTCTTATTGGTTCATCTCCCCAGGCTCTCCATGGTGTCTGGCTCCTCCCCTATGCTTAACCTGCTGTCCCAGGAGAAAGCACTTTCCAGCCTTTCCCACATCTTCCAGTCCCCACCTCTGTCCTCTGGATGCAGTTGAGTTCCCATACTTCAAATTTAGAGCTTTTTGAAGAGGTCCCTGTGCCTCACTCGTATGCCCTCAGTTGACCAGGCACCATCTGTCCACCTGGCACACCATTGTCCTGAGCACAAAGCGGCGGTGGAGGAGGGACAAGGCTCATAAATGCTGAAGTCTTCAAAAGCACCTGTTTTTCAGATCACTAGGAGGTCAGGTGTGATGAGAAGAGTTATGTCTGGCCTGCCTGGCCACAGGAAAACAATCACTAATTCCTGCTGACCCGACTGGCAGGAGTCCAGAGGGAACTGTGGGCCTCCGAGAAACAGGTGTCTCGGGGCACCTGGCTCCGTGGCAGGCAGGGTCAGTTGGCTTGGCACGGAGACCCTTGCTTGTGGGCAGGACCTGCTGCTGCCTTTGCTCTTGGCTGGAGGGCAACCTTACAAGCACCTACCCTAATGCCTGCGTCCCGACAGCTGGGCACCTCTGTGAAGAAAATGATTTGAGCCATTAAGAAAGTAGCCGGAGAGCATAAATCAGAGACAGAGCAGGAGGAATCCAGGACTGCGGGCTCCACTCGGCAGCATGTGACGTCACTTCATGGGGTCCCTTATCAGCTCCTTGGACCAGACCAACACTGCTGGGGATTGTTAGACAGAACTGGCACCAAACAATTCCTAGGAGAACTCGCCAAAACCATCCCAGCAGTGGTCTACTTGAAGGGGGTTACTCCACTTCCCATTCAGCATGAGGGGCCAAGAGGACCCAGGACAACTAAGGCTACAGAGTTCTGAGAAACATGATTATAATTAAAAAATGATGTGTGGGGCCTCCCCGGTGGCTCAGTGGTTGAGCGCTACACTGTGGAGCTGTCGGCAGCGGCGATGCAAGTTCGACACCTGGCTGGGGAGAATCCCACATGGTGCGGCAGACCTCTCCTGCCTCGCCCGCTGCTCCCCTCAGCAGTGTATTTCTGATCTGCCTGTTCTGCTCCCCGCTCTGTCTCTGGTGAACCCTCTCGCCGCCCCACACCTCTGGTCTGTACCCCAGCTTGTATGTATAAATAAATCTTTAAAAAAAAGAAAATGATGTGTGTATTTATACACCATATACATCATACAAGTGATATATATGTGTATATATATGTATCACATATGTGATATGTGTGTATGTATATGTACACATAGCAGCAGGACATGTATTTATTTTAAAACAGCTATTGAACATTTACGTTTATATACAGTGGTTATATACTAGACTCTAAAGAAAGTTTTTTAATTGCAGAAAATGAAGTCATCCAGAGTCCCATCCTCAGAGCATAGTGGATTTCAAAGGGACAGTAGTAACAGTGACAAAACCTTAGAAAACAGAAGCACAAACAGCACAGGACTGGCGCTTGGTGGTGGGTGTGGTGTGGCGACACCGCTGCAGGGTGTTGGTCATTGGGCCATAAAGTGTTGTAAACCAATGTTACCGCCATAGAAAAATAAAAATAAATAAAATGGCTTTTCAGTTTTAAACAGAAAATAAAAAGTACAAATTTGATTTCTTGAAAATCAGTGAAAGGGAGAATGCTCCATGATCAAATCTATAGCGGGTGGTCAAAACCGTGCTCATTGGAAATCTAGTAGCATTAAGTGTTTTTAAAATTAACAACAGAAAAGTAAATTAAAAAATCGATATGATTCCAAAAACAGAACTAAGAGAGCCTAAAAGGTGAATTGGTGAATACAGTCCAAATGGAAATTAATTAGATAAAAGTGTAGCAGAATAGTTATAAAACAAAAGCTGGTTATTTAAAGAGATGAACAACAAATTCCTGCCCAATATAACCACTAAAAAAAGATTTTAGAAAACTGGACGATAGCCACAAATATGAAGGACATTCTTAAATATGTAAGCGAATGTGATGTTTATTTGAAATCTGGATGAAGCGGACAAATTTCTATCAAAATTCACTTTAAAAGAATTAGAAAAACAAGAGCAGGTTAATGTTCATAGAAGAAACAGAAATAATTATCAGTTAACTAAGTCCCCAAGTTCCTTTCTGTCCCGATTTTGCCTTTTCTAAAATGTCATACAAATGGACTCACACGGCATGTAGTTTTCGGGTCTGGCTTTCACTTAGCTGGGTTTTGCCATCTCCTTGCTGAGTAGTGTCCCACCGCGCGCATGTGCCTCGGTTTGTTCATCCCTTGGCCAGTTGGTGGATGTTTGAGTGGTTTCCTCTGGTGTGGGGTGGGTGGTGGTAGGAATAACGTCCCTATAAATATTTGCATGCAAGTCTTTGCGGGCTTCGCTTCTTTCCGAAGGGGGCTGCAGGCCGCCCCCTGCCACCACAGAGTGGACAGAGGAAGATGAGGACGGTGGAGAGGCCCAAAGTAGGAGAGGAAGGGGCTCGGAGCTCGCAGCCCTCCTCAGTCCCGAGAGCCACCAGGCTGCCAGAGAGGCAGCGACCTCTCTCCCCTTGACCTGCCCTTCGCAGCCCCGCCCAGCCAGTCACTCTGGACAAAGGGGCAGGGCCGGAGAGGAAAGCCATGTGTTTATTTCCTCATCTCCATGGTGCCGGGAAAGCTGGTGTTTGTCTGGAGTGTGAGCATCCCGGGGTGAGCCCGCCGGTGTTATTAGTCATCGTCATCAGGATGATGTCACTTCCAGGGGCCGGTTTCCAGCACATCCATCGACCGCCCTTCCTATAGGTCGCAGAGTCAGGGCCCCTCTGCGGAACTCGCACAGGCGAGTGGCATCTCCCACGAGAAGCAGGTGCCACCCCGCTCGGCAGATGGGCAGACTCAGCTCAGAGAGGTTGAGAGTTTGATGTAAAATGGCACAGCCTTTCCTCCCGCCTCCACCCGGCAAGCCCCACCAGCCTTCCTTTTCACCTACAGATCTGGTTCTCATTCATAAATGCAGACAAGGAACACTTATGTCCTAGAATTCTTTACAGACCAATAAACAACTGAATTTCATTTATGACACCTGCTTTTATTTAGAATATTTGGCAAGTTAAAAATGTAACCTTTAAAGAGAATTCAAGTTCTTGTTTTCAAATGAATAGTTCAATCATTAATCATATGTGAAATTATTTCTCAGGATATTAATAACCATTTCTTTAACCATGATCTTTTCTAATCACCAAATCTTAATTGGTGGAAATTGTTTTTACTAGTTTTAGTTTTTAATACTATTTTCCCCCCACCTCCATCCCTTACATCACTTTGTCCTGTTCCCTCCCTGCCCTCTTAACCTCAGAGCCTTCCTGGTGTTTACTAATTTTTAAAGGTGTGTTACTGTATTGAATTTTCTACTATGTACATGTCCAGTATTTTATCATTTTGACTTGCCTTACTACACATAATTATCTCACACTCCCTCTATTTTGTTGAAAATGGTGCATTTCATCCTATCTTATGGCTACATAACATTCTGTGGTGTGCTCTATCACATCTTCTTGATCCGGCCTTGTACTGATGGGTGTTTAGGCTGGTTCCATGTCCTGCTGTTGTAAGTAATGCAAGTAGTCTTTTGGGACTGACATCTTTCACTCGAGTGTGACATTTTTGAGGTGGATCCATGTGGCAGCAGGTATCAGCACTTTGTTCCTTTTCATCCCTGCATAATATTCCATCGAGTGGCTACCCTACATTGTGTTTATCTACTCACCAACTGGGAGACTTCGGGGCTGTCTCTATTTCTTTGCTATGCTGAATAAGGCTGCTATGAACATCTGTGTGGACACATGCTTCCCTTTCCCCTTGGGTATCGCTGGCTAGTATGGTAAATTTATTTTGGGCTTTTAAAAATAACCGCCAAACTTCTTCCCCAAGGGGCGGCAGCATGCTCTATCTCCATGCCCAGCATTTTATAGTCTAAGAGGTTCCAATCCCAAACGAGTCCAAGCCTGTTGGAGCCCTACAGTCTGGGTGTAACACAGGCCCTCGGGAGGCTCCTAGTCAAGCTCAGCCTCTCCCCTGCTCTCAAGAAATGGATGGACAAGAAGCCAGTGCCCTGCTTTCTAAAGAAAAAAAAAATCACCCTCTGGGATCAAGAACACTTCTCGGGGGGAGTCAGCAAAGTGGCTATAAAGCCAGGAGGAAAAACAGAAACACATGTGCAGTTAGGAGTGATCCTGTTAAAGGAAGAAAAGCAAGCTGAGGAAGAGATGGGAAAGGACCCACTGCCTCGGGAGACCAGGGAGAGGGTGATGGGTGACACCAGGCGAGCAGCCGGGAGCCAGCTGCTGGGACAGCCACAAGGCCGTTCCCGAGGACTCCAAGACCTTCTGAGCTGCGCTGCCCTCAGGACGCCAAGATGGTGGCCAGGACGGCTCAGGGCCCCGCCGAGTGTCCATTTGGAGCCACCGGTTGCTCTGAAGAGTCATTTTTGCCAAGATTTGTAGTTTCACTATTGGATAAAGAGATGCAGCTTTTGATTCAGCGGTTTCAACGTTAGTGGCGGCAATGGTGAGAGACCCCTGGCCAGAAATAGCCCCTCCCTGCTTTCTCCTGAGGTGTCCCCTCCTCAGGTAGGTGTGGAGCTGACAGGTAGGCCTGAGGTACTCACAGAGCTCACAGGGACGACACAGGCCACGGTTTGCAGGACGAGAGCTGCCTGCTCCAGCTTACTTCTCAGGACAGGGGCTGACCTAGGCCTGTTAATCCTGGCTCCACAAGCTACAGCAGCCTAACCCACAACAGCACACCACTTCGGAGCAGTGCCCAGCTTGCCCTGGGCAGGTGTCCCTGTGTGATGAACTGGAGTGACCAGCCCACAGGAGCTCCATGCAAGAACAAACAGGGTGGTCGTCTGCCTGCTTCCTCAGCAGAGCCCAGGGGAAGACCCTTTACTTGGCACTGAGGGTTGTGGGGCATCACAGAGCTGAGCTGGATTGGAACCTAGATCCTTCCATGCCCAGAGCCTACAGCTGACTCCTCGCCTGGCCCTGTGGTCAGCGTCCTCCCCCGCCCCCCGCCTTAGGGCATTGGGCAGGGCAGTTTGGAACCATCCCCGTTGGCCCTGAACGGGCCTGTCCCACACCTGACACTGAAAGGTCGGCCACTCGAAGGGGCTCTGGGTGTTGACCACACCTGCTCCGGGCAGCCAGCAGCCCCCAGGGTCCCAGCAGCACTGAGACACCTGCTCTCCAGCCACAGCCACTACGCAGGGTGCGTGGCCGTAGCTCTGGCACCTCTTCCCCAGAATATGCTCAGCTGGACATCTGGTGAGCTGGACCTGCACGGAACTTTCCACCTCAGGTATCCTGGAGACACAACAGAGCCTGACACTGGACGTAAGTCACCTCACAGAGTGACACCTGCCAGGTGGCAGCTGGGCAGCAAGGCCGGGCTTCTGCCGTCCTGTCTGCATCCGGTGAAAGGCTGGAGCCTCGGGGCAGGCCCCAGAGCGCCTAGTGGCAGGCTGGGCTCAGACACGTCCACGGACATGGTCGAGGGGCACCAGACCGAACAAGGGCGGGCCCCACCGGTCTGGCCAGGGCAGGTGCAGGACGGGGGGTTTCCCAGAGAACTGGCTGGAGTCCTGGCTTCCTGAGGGGAAGTGTAAGGGAAGGGAGCGGGACCCCGCCACAGACGCTGCATCCTGTCCACACGCGCACAGGGCCTCAAAACAAACAAACGCCGTTGCTACACATGAAAACTGGGTCTGCCTTCCTGGGGAACTCCTGCTCCGGTGCTGACTGAGTGGTGCTTCTCAGAATGGCCCCACTGCTCGTGCCTGGAGCCGAGGCCCCAGTTCTACCTTAGCTGCAAGACTCCAGGCCGAGGGCGGGGAGGCCAGGTGGGCGTGGAATGCCCTTCTGCGGCCCCGTTCCTCGTTCTCTAGCGGCTGTTGGATGCAGGCCCCGTGTGTCGGAACCTCTGGCTCCCAGACATGAAACTGCGCCTGAGCACCGGGGCCTGCGGGGCGCGGGGGCAGCACGGCCCGTGCAGGGATGGCTGAGTTTATCCCGGGATGTCTGGTGTCAGAGCTCCAGGGGGCACAGGGCAGTCTAGACTGGTTCCCATCCATCCTCCCACCCAGGGAGACGGGGGTCTGCAGAAGGGAAGGCTCCATTTCCCACACAGCCCTGGATGGGAGGTTCCTGACCCGCTGACCCATACAGGGCCTGGCCCACTGGGGCCTGCACCCCAGTTGGCCCAGAGGAATCCTCCGTTTGCCCTTGCCCAACCCATCAAGCAGCAGCCTGGCAGAGACTTGGAAGAGTCTGGGGTGCCTCGAGGGCAGCTCCACTTGTTGAAACCACTATTGAAGAGCCCCCCACATCGTGCCCCGTCAGCAGAGGCACAGAAAAGAACACTACCGGCAGAGGCTGGAAGGAGTCATGACAAACTTTATCGGAAGACTGGGCACCACTGATTGGCCGGTGGGTCACAGACTGGTGCCAGCATCTGCGGAAGCGCAGGTTCTCGCTGAGCTGCCTGGAGAACGCCAGGCTGCTGAGCAGGAATCAGCACCAGAGCGGAGGGTTCCCAGGTCACCTGGCTGCACCCACTGTTCCTGTGTCACATGTAGGTGGGAGGGAGTGGGAGAGAAGGGGGGAGGGAGGGGCAGGGAGCGGGCATGGCGCAGAGAGAACGGGGAGGGGCAAGAGCTGGCCCGCAGCCTCAGCACCCCTTCTTCCAGGCCTTCCTGCAGTCCGCAGGGTGCAGGACTGGTTTGGGGAGGAGTCTGCTTTCGGTTGCAGGGTGTGGCTGGGTTGGGGTGTGAGGGCTTGGTAGTGGGAGGGAAGTGGGGCACAGGTACTGGGCTGAGGCTGCACAGTCAGCTCGGAGCCCTGGCAAGGTGGCCCTGGGAGCCCCAGTAAGGCAGAGAGAAGAACCAGCTATCTCCTCTCACTCTGGCACGGGGGGTGGGGGTGGGGGGCCTTCGAGGACGGGACATCGGACCAGGGCTGTGGTGAGACCAGCTCGCGCCCACCATCCTGCAGGACCTTGCCCGGGCAGGCGGGGGCGCTCACAGCCAACAGGGCTTCCTCGGGTTGGCTGCTGGCAACAACCAGGAGGGGGTCTGGGGTCCTATTCCCCAGCAACCCCCCTTCCCGTGCCTCCATCAAGGACGATAGAGTTCTATTTCATTAAAAACGATTGTTTCATTAAAAACTAGCTCAATGTGAAGAGTACAGCAAACCAAGTCTCTGCTCCAATAAACATCATTCCATCGCTGAGGGGTCCTGAGCACCGCGCTGCCCGAGCGTGCCGGGGCACGGGGGTCGGGGGCATCTAAGGCACAGGGCCCCCTCTCTCTGGAAGGCAGCGCCCACTGGTGAGAGGTCGGCGAGCATGTCCAGACCGGGAGGGCAGGGACGGCGCCACACGGGACAGGTGGGCCCTCGAGCGGCACCTGGAGCCTCGCCCCTGTGGGGCCCCGGCCTGCAGCGCTCTGGAGGACGCCACGACACATTCTGCTCAGAGCTGCAAGGGTGGACGCGGGGCCTATGGCCGGAAGCCCAAGGCAGCCCTGGGCTGCCCAGGCCTTCCCTGGGAACACAGAGGGAGACCTGGGGCTTGTCAGGCCACCTGCACCCACGCAGGGGAGGGCTGGGCTTGAAGTAGCCCTTGAGCCAGGACACGTGGGTAAGCACCCTGCTAGGGTAACTCTTGGTGGCTCTAGGTCACCCCAACCCAGCCAGGCTCTCCTGGGTACCCACGCAACATCCCTGTTCTGGGGATGCTCCCAAACTTGCAGGTCCCCAGGAGCTCTGCTGCCAGAGACGCCTGAGAAGCTTGACAAGGGGACACCCCCACACCCCAGCCCAGGTTGGCCAAGCCCCCCTTCCTGTGTGGGGGCTGGGCAGAGCCATGGGAGGGGTAGGCACAAAGATTTCCTATCCGAGTGGAGCCCCCCGGCCCAGCCTCACGCCATCCTGGGGTTGGCTCCAGTTGGCGAGGCCCCCCATGAACATTCTCTGCGCCACATGCACGTGGCTGAGATAATCTGGGCTCCGGTTCCTACGGTGACCTTGGTCTCTGCACCCTGCAGGGCTCCAGCCCAGGAGAAAAAGCAACAAGACAGTACAGGGTCCTATGATATGGGGGCTTCCACCGCGCCAGACGAGGGCCAAGGCCAGTGCAAAGGTGGGGGTCAGAAGAGGCTGGGGGCTGCCTGGTCAGACGCGTCATGGTCCCGGATGTACTGCAAGATGTCCATCGCACCCATGGCTTGGATCTGCTGCTGCTCCTTGGCTACAGCTCTGGATGGGGCTGCTGTGGGGGGAACCACTGGCTTTCTGGGGAGCACGGGCTTGGCTGCCACTGGTGGCTTGGACCTGGGCCGGGGCTCCGGCCAGGGCTGGGGCTCAGACCCCAGGTTCAGAATTTGGTCCAGGTCCTCTTCAACTCTAGGAAACAGATGAGAGGCCCTGAGCACCTCCCACAAAAGGAACACGGCCCCCAGACAATGGCACCCCCATTTGGGCACTGGGCCTGGGTTTAGGCCCTCGCTCTAGTTTCTCACCCTAGACAGGCCCAACCTGTCCCCTCCACCAGCTGAAGGGCAGGGTTCTCCTCCCCTGCACCCCCACAGCTCAGCAGGACCAGAGCCAGCACCTCAGCACCTCCAAAGAGCTGTTTTCCAGGCGGCCCCACCTGGACACACCAGTCTTTTCAGGTGACCTTTCCTGCAAATCCTCAAGAGACCACGGGACAGTGACCAGACAGGATGCCCCATTTGGACACAGTATCTTGCTTCTATCCCAAGACAGGCCTTTGGGGAGGACGGCTGAACCTCCATCCTGCAGATGAAGTGCCCGGGCTTCCGGGGGACCCAGAGACCTGGGAGAGCAGCAGGTGACTGGCCCGAGTCAGAAGCAGGATGTCTGACTTCAGAAGCTGTGCCTTGTCTAGCCTGCGCTCACCTGCAGACAGAACAAAGATGCGCCTGTCCGCGGGCCCCGGGGCGCGAGTCTCCCGAGGCCGAGCCTCAGCCACGGCCCACCAGGGCCCTGCCGGCCCACCACGGGCGTGACTGAGCAGCGCGCTGTCACCAGGGACTGGTCCCGGTACTAGACAGCAGGAAAGAAAGGCCACAGCCAGCTCTGCCCTCTGCCTGAGGATCTCTGGTGGCCAGTTCTTGGGGCAGGAACCCAAATACAGGGAGCCAGCTTCCTGTTGGGGCGGGGGGTGCCCGGCTCTCGTGTGCCCCAACTGCCTCCAAGCCGCAGCTGCAGCTCTCTCTCTCTCAAGTGCCCTGAGGTAGATGCTTCTCCCCCCCCATCCTTGCCCGCAGGCTGGGCACCCAGGGCAAGCTCAGAGGGCCTGAATTATCCGTAAACAGGGCACTCAGGGAACTAAAGCGGCAGCTGAAAGCATGTGCCAGGACGCAGACGCACACGGCTCAGCCACGCAGCGGCTCATGGAGTACGTCAGAAGGTGAGGGGGGCACCGGCCAGGTAGGGGCAGTGGCTCTTAGGGCCAGACCACACGGCACCTTCCCAAGTACCCCGTTTCATTGGGGGTCCTGAGTCATGGCAAGGGGTATTCCCACCAACGCGCAGTCCAGCTGGTGTGAGCTCGGCCCGAGAGCCTGGACAGAGCCGTGAAGCCTCAGTCCTGAGGGGTCCCAAACCTGGAGGTCACCTAGGGGGCTGGCCGCCCAGCAAGAGGGGCCTGCAGACCTGCGGGGCCGCCGCCTTCCGGGCTGGCTGGGAGGGCTGGCGGGATGAATGGGCAGGGGAGAGCAGCAGGGAGCCGCGCGAGGATGAACGAGTGAGTGGATACTGGGGCCATTTTAGTGTAAGGAAGCCCGACTACTGCCTGGATAGTCACAGCGCAGACGTGAAGAAGAGTCAAGTACGGTCCTGCTCGCAAGAAGCTTCCTCCGTCGAGGCCGATGACTTAGCTGAGCAGGCACAGGCGCCA
Organism: Scalopus aquaticus; assembly: GCA_004024925.1. Taxonomy (NCBI): domain Eukaryota; kingdom Metazoa; phylum Chordata; class Mammalia; order Eulipotyphla; family Talpidae; genus Scalopus; species Scalopus aquaticus. The sequence continues at coordinate 21,183 of PVIJ01014605.1, forward strand.
CCTTTCCTGGGGCAGCGCCTCTCGCCGCGGGGCTCCGGGGCAAAGTGGAAGGTGAGACACGAGGGGTTCTCCCCAGAGCCACGAGCTGTGCAGGCTGGCGGATTGAAAGCTCGCAGAGCCCACGGGAACAGCCGCCCAGATGCAGAACCCCTTGGAAGGTAACGCCTTCGAACACCCCTCAATCGGTGCTCTGTCGGACGTGGGCCGGAGAGCACGGCTAACGGACTTAGAGCAACACACCAGGAAGGTCCCCGGGACACTGAGTCCTGCAGCCAGAGGCTCCCGGGTGGGGCCTGCTCGCAGGGGCCGACTCCAGCCCTCGTTCCTGGGGCCTCAGTTTCTCCCCTAATGACATGACAGCGCCAGCTTCTCCCAGCCTGCCAGGATGTCAGGCACGGGGACGCAGGAAGGCAGCGCACAGATGCCGGGGCCGGGGGGGATGGAAACGCAGCAGCCGTGGCCGGGACTCCGGCGTGGGGCCTGTGGGGGCTGTCTGACAGGCGCGGCTGCTAACGAGGCTGCAGACGAGGCCCCTGGGACCCCAGGCCCTGGTGCCCCTAACTGTTCCCGGAGAGACAGCTCGGCTTCTGGGGCTCACCCAGCACCCCTGCCTCCAGAACGGGCTGGGGAGGCTGGTCACGGAGAGCCACGCGGCACCCAGCAGCCCAGGAAGGCAGCCGGCACGGGCGGGGCCCAGGAGAGCCCCTCACCGCCTCTCCGCCAAGGAGATAAATGCACCGCCGTTGTGAGGGGTCCATGAGGGACCTGACAGGCGCCCCGGGGGCTCTGACTGGGCCTGCACGCCAAGCCCTGGCCACGGGCTCGGCACGAGTTCTGTCGATCCACCTCCACGAACAGCGCCGGCCAGCAGGTCCGCGGAGCTGCATGCCACAGCCCTGTCTATGCCAGCGATGCCAGCTTTTGCAATTATGGAGCCTCTACTTTCTGCCAGCTACCGAAGTACAGGTATGGGAAGGAGACGCTTTGCACGCACGCAGCGCTCTCGCCGGAACCTGCTGGCTGCTGGGGGCGCTGGCCCAAGGCCACCCTGAACCTGCTCCATGGCAGCTGCCCCCACAGGCTCCAGCCGCAGGTGGCAGGATTCCCCTGCTCAGCAGCCCCCACACGGGACGGTGCCCGGGCCCGTGCAGGCCACCCTCCGAGCAGGCGGAGACCGCGGGGGACGGCGGTACCTGAACAGCTCCTCGGCGGCGTCCCTGCGGCCCCGCTGGGGGGAGTGTCCTGCTCTCTCTCGGGCGGCTGGCAGCAGTAAGGGGTCACCCAGGAGGACGGCGCCCCCCAGGTCAGGATCGTCAAACAACTTCAGGGCTGCAGAGGAGAGAGCAGCAAAGTGGCCGGGGGTGTCCTGGCCCGTCCTCAGCTGCTGGCGGTGTGGAGACCGTGTGGCCTGGCCTCGAGAGTGAGCAGGGGCCCCGGCAGGACACAGAGGAGCTGGGGGAGTGGCAGCGGGAGGATGGCAGGCACCATCTCTGGGCACCCCGGTCCACGCCCCCCTCTTAGTGCCAGGCCAGAGTCAGACGAGGGCCCCACTCCCCAGTCAAGCCCTTGCTGCCTCCCTGCTGCTTTGAGGTGGAACAAGCCTCTTCAGGGCGCTGTGCCAAGCTCCCCAGGCCTTGGTGTGGCGGCATCTCTTAGCTCAGCCTCCAGTCTCTCAACAAGCACTTAACAAGTGCCAACCACCAGCCTGGCACTGCTGCCTGCCCGGCTGCAGAGGGGAGTGGACACTTCTGGCCATGGCTCAGCCTACTGCCCACCCTCCTCTGAGTGCAGAACCCACCCAGCCCCACCCCCGGATGCCTGACGTTCTCCCTGGGCCCTTCCACACTCAGGGCCCTGCCACCGTCCAGTGGCCTGGCTCCCTGGGGGGCCTGGGCGCCACCCCTCATCCGTGAGCTGGGTGCAGAGTGCTGTCTGGTGCCGCACGGAGCGGCCCTCGCTGGGGCTCATGAGACGGTGGTGGAATAACAGGCGACCCCAACTCCCCACCGGGATGGGTGAGGAAAGGGGAGGTCCCGGGAGGAGGCTGCTCACTCCCCCTTTCCCAGCTCTGCACAGGGCCCTCTGGTGGGGTGGACGCGGGTCCTCTTCACCCCTACCCCGACAGGGCCACAGTCCCGGGCAGGTCAGCATCTCCACCTGTGCCCACCTCTGGCCACAGCTGTAACACAGGCACGTTTGCACCAGACACAGCCCACACTTCCCAAAGCAGAAAGGAAACCACCCTTCTCCTCCAGGCCTGGTCGGAATAAATACGCAGCCCTGGAACGTTCCAGGCTGTGGGGCACAGGTGCCAGACTAGATTTCTCTAGCAGAAAATTTCCACCAGCCAAACCTGTATCATTTGAGAGAGACAAGGGAGGACCCCCACCCCGCTCAGGCTAGTGTGGGGGCGTCCAGAGCCCCTCACTGAGGTCAGTCGATCACCAGACTGAGCACCGAGATGGCGCAGCGGGAACACGCTGGGCTCTACTTACAGTCCCTGGGGAGCTTGTCCTCTGCGGGGCCCTGGGGGGGCAGCTTCCTGCTCGGGCCAAAGAGGGCCTCGTCGGGGTCCCCCTCCTCATCAAAGATGGTGAGCCGGGGCGAGGGCTTGGCCTTCGGGGCCACTTCGGGGGGTTTCTTGGGCCTCTTGGTGCTGGAGAATTGCAGATGAAGCACAGGATTAGACTTCTCAGGGGCGCCCCGCTGGCAGTCCCAGGGGCCCGTGCAGGCACTGGGGGAGCAGGCGCCTATGCCAAGAAGGAACTTTTCAAGGACCCACTTTCCCCCATAAGGCCCCTTCCCCGGAGTGGTGCAGCCCTCGTCTCTGGAAAACATTTCAGTTCCTCCTGGGAAGCCCCTGTGGGTCTCAGAGCCCCACTGGGCCGCTGGCCCTACGGGCCCTTGTGTCCCATTCAGCGCCAGGCTGAGGCCTGCTGGGCCAGTCACTGCCGCAGGAAGCTGGGCGGGGGCAGTTTCTCGGGGCCCCAGAGCACTTATTCTGGGTGCACACACTGAAGTTCATGACCTGGAGCCTGAGGATCTGCACCCAGCCCTGTAAGTTCTACCACCAGCCAGTAAATGAGTAAACTTGACTTGTGTCTAACAAGGTGATTCAGTCCCTGCCGTGGTGCCTAAATTAGTCATTTTCAGGTTCCTAAAAGAAGAAGTTTGCATTTTACTGGAAAGGAATTTCCGCTGTGCCAGGATCTTCTGCCTGGGGCAGTTCCACTGGACCCAGCCCACTGCCAACGGGGAGCTGTGCCCAGGAGGCTGGCGCTGCCTGCACTGCCTGTCTGACAGCAGCGGACAGAAATAGCAGCAGGGAGGCCATGGGCGGGGGGGCAGGACACGCAGAGGTGACCGTTCCCACGGCCTGGATCTGGAGTCTGGTGGGATTTCGGGCTCCACACGGATGGGACGGAGCTGTGAGAGCCTGGGCACCCCTGGAGGAAGGAGGCGAACCCCTGAGCCCAGAAGCGCTGGCGGGAGCCCCTCCATAGGAGAAACCGTGGGTCAGAGAGGCTGCGCGGGTGGGGCAGGGGTGGGCGCCCAGAACTGAAGGCCGTCAGGGCCACGGTCCTCTGCTCTCGCCCCTTCAAGGTGTCCTTGAGCTGGAAGACGCAGGATGGCGTGGGGCGGGGCTGGATCCTGCTGTCTCCGGAAGAACGAGACACGTCTAGCCTGATCTCTGCACCCTCCATCTGGGGCACCACTGGACGGGTTCACAGGCCACCAGGGATGCGCATCTGCTGTGGCGCCATCCCCAGGCGCTGCCCGTGGTGCTGGGCAAGGGGAAAGACGCCTGGACGCCGTCCTAACGGCAAAGGCACCCTAGAAACCTCGGCTGCACCTCTGCCCACTCATGGAGGCGACAGGGCGGCCCGCTCTCACCGGACCTTCCCCCCGTCCCACCGAGCAGCCAGTTCAGTTCTAAGGCCCCTAACAGGCGGGCGCCAGAGACGGCCGGCACTCTGGCTGCAGGCAGCTGAGCTGCCCCAGCCGATACCTACCGAGTCAGTCAGGGCGGGGAAGGGTCAGCAGCCACTGCACACCCTGAGGGCCTGCGGCTCTGTCACTCCTGGATCTGGCAGGGCAGGCAGGGGCTGCAGCAGTGAAAGGTGGGGAGCCTCTGCCTCACCCTGCCCAGGGCACAGGCCATGCCGCTCCGCAGCCAATGCCCACAGGTCTGGCCGGCTCAGCAGCAGCAGGCCCTGAGACAACTCCTGGGTGAGAGGCTTCCCAGGGCCCCAAATCAAAGCAAGCACAGAGACAGGGAGCAGCCGAAGAACAAAGCACAAAAGGGGAACAGCTGTGCTGAGCTCGGAGAAGCACCGCGACCCCTTCTGACACGACTTCCACGACTTCCTCTCTGACACCTAGTTCTGGTTCCGAGCGCACAAACAGGCCTGGCTTTCCTGCTATGTGGGGTTTCCTCTCAAATTGGATGAATGTTCTTGTTATTCCTCCCTGGAGAACATTCTGATCTTTTGTTGTCTTGAACTGAAATGAAGTGAATCTGGGGCCCACGGGGCTGCAAAGGAGGCAGCATCTGTGCTGACCCCGTCCCCCCGCACCCCACGCGTCTTCAAGGGGAAGTACAGAAGAGGCGGGCGGTACAGAGCGCTGGTGGCTGAAATCCCCAGGGCCCTGTTCTCCTTAGCCCCCAGCCTGAGTCTCTGGGATTCAGTAGTGTGCCTGGTCCAGAGCAGACGACCACAAACATCAGGTTAAATGATGGACAGACAGATGGATGGGTGGGTGGGTGGGTGGGTGAAGGTCTCACTGGCTGGATGATGGAAGGAAAGAAGGGGAAAGAAAGGGCAGATGGATACACAGATGGACATTACATCTTAATGTGACGGCACATTAACAAATCATCTTAAATCCAGGCTTATTTCCACCTACTCCCCAGGGCAGAGGGAAAAGGGAGTAAAGAGAGAGGGGTTTCCAACATCAGTCCGAAACAGACCCACATGTAGAAAGCCCCCCAACCCACCGCTCCTCCTCCAAAGATCTCCCAGTCTACTCAGGGGGCCTTTCTACCCCTCACCCCGTAGCCATTCTGGAAGCAACTCATTTCCTCTGCGTTCCTCCATCACCTCGAACTCGCCAAGCACCTCCCACACACCCGAGCCTGTGCTGAGCGGTGAGGGCAGAGACGAGTAAGGCCTGCCTCTGCCCAGCTCACGGCCCAGGAGTCACACCATCATCACCACACAGGCCGGGGCAGAGGAAGGAGCCGGCCCAGCCCAAGGGCTTCTGGGAGAGGCAGGTGGCAACCCTGGTCTGCGGGGAAGGGTGTCACAGAGGGGCGAGAGCACCTCATCCTGCAGGGGGCATGGGGAACCTAGCTGGCTCTGGGTGACGAGGAACCCCTCAGCAGAGGCAGGGCCCACCAGCTGGGCGTGGGAAGAGGCCCAGGAGGAAGTCAGGGTGTATCCCCCCAGGGGTAGAGGGTTCTGGCCCCCTGCCCACCCAAGAGGGATGCAGGGCAATGTCGCTTCTCTGAACCTGCTTCCTTTTCTGCTAAAGCGGAGTCAGGAGGCAACGGCCACAGGAAGGCTCTGGAAGCTGCCAAGTGCAGCCGGGGTCATGTCACCATGGGGCGGAGGCCCGTGACCACAGGTGCCCCTCGGTCATGTCCAGGTTCGCGATCTGTTTTGACCCAACTGATCTCATTCCGGGTCCTACAGAGCAATGGGGCCTGTCGGGTAGACACCAGGGCCACATTCAAGGACCTCGCTCAGCAGCCACAGCCTGACTCTCCAGGCCGCCGGGCCCACCACCAGGGCCAGCTCAGCGACCCCTCCCCTCTCAGCGGGCAGGTGATGCCGTCTCTTCATCTGCTCAGGGGCCAAATGCTGCCCCTCAGCCACATGACAACCGCAGCACCCCGAGTCCAGGGAGAACACCCAGAGACACCCACGAAGCCCCAGACGCTGAGCTCAAGGGCACGGCCAGACCAGCCAGCAACAGCAGCTCTGCCCCGTGGCCTGCAGCTCCCAGCCCAGGCAGCAAGCCAGCCCCATGGCCAGGGCCAGGCCAGCAGGTTCCCGGCCGACCCTGCTCCCCGCAGCAGGACAGCCAGAGGAGGCCGACTGTGCCCCAGCCCACCTCAGCGCCGGGGGACACCAAGCTTCTAGGGGGGGGCTCCAGCTTCCAGTCGGGGCCTCCCGAGTCTTCCCTTTTCCACCGGAAAATATGTTTGCTCCCTCAGCTGCCTCCTGAATCGTCCCCAAGTGCAGGTCAGGGCGGCTGCCCCATGCTGGTTCTCAATGGGTGCTAAGGTGCTAAGAAGGTCACCCGGTGCCCCTAGCTGCCAAGTGGCAGAACTGACAGCTGAACCTGGGTCTGCTTGTCTGCCTCTAACCCCACTGCGGGGTGACCATGCGCCCCAGTTTTCAGGCTTTCCCAGCAGCTTTCAAACTATGTTCTGAGAAGCCCTGAGCTGCAAAGCTGCCCAGGTCACCTGAGGCGGGCTGGGAGGGGCCGAGATCCTGTCCCCCACCACGTCAATTCCACTTTCGTCTGCTTTAAACGTCAGGGCTCTAGAGGAGAATTCTCTTGCACCAAAGAGTCTGCTACTGATTTTAAAAAGCAGGAAGCACGATCAGACCCGCTGTCCCTAGTGGTCCATTCACTGTGGGCCCCGGTGTGGGCGCCGCTGTGTCATCCCAGCTGCTGCGGCTGTGACAGCTCCAGGGGTGGCAGAGGACGGCTTCCAAAACCAGGGCGCCCCCCCCACCCAGAGCTGTAATTTCAGCCCAGCACAGGGAGTAAAATACCTTTACACTAAAACACATATGGTTACTCTAAGGAAGATAAAGCAACATTTGCATAAACAATTATGAAGAAACAGCTTTCCAAAGAAACATCCGGCTTCATTTGAAGTGACAGTTTGTGCCCTGGACATTGGGGTCCCCCTCCTCTGGGAGGAGAGTGCGGGGCGCCCCACCTTTCAGGAGCCAGATGTCCCTTCTAGCCTGCCCCTCGGGAAGCAGAGTCCCCAGAACCTAGGCCTGGAGGGGGCTCCCTGGCTCTGGCGGAAGAGGTGGGGGGCAGTGGGCTCTGTGGATGGGCAGGCTTTGGAGCGGCAGCGAGGCCCTACCGGCACAGGGGGACACAGGCCCTTCCTAACCGTGCATGGAGAAATTCCACATTGTCTGGAACAGCAACGATCTACAGAAAACACAAGCAGGGCCTGGCAGTGCCACTTGCTGCACCAAGCTGATGGACCAGCAGAGTGAGGATTTAGACACCTATAGCAATGGTCAACAGTGAGATCATAACTAACTTTAAAAGGCCCTAATCCTAGTATCTTGGTGTGCTGAACATGATTATAACCCTGAACATTTATTAGCTCTCGTTTTGAAGATATTTCATATAATGTTTCTCCGTGTAAATTTATCCAGTAGGACTGCAACAACATCCTAAATCAGCCTAGAATGATGTACTATTGCATCGCATTGCATATCATCATGCACGCATCATCCAGAGTTAATTGTATCATTTTCTGAGGTAGTGCAATACTACTGCCAGGCAGCTGCTGAAGTAAGCTGACGTCAGCAGTGCACTATAGAAAGCGCTGTCAGAAAGGTTGAGCATTGAAAATATTTCAGACTTTGTGTGACAGTTTAAGCAACTGTTCCATAGAACTGTTATTATTTTATCCATTTAAGCACAAAACAGAACAGTAATGTCTCGAAAGTGTGTTCATAACGTGGACAATTTCTGCTCTATTTGTGGGGAGTGACATTTGCCAACCAGAAGAAAAGTATCACTTCTCAAGTGAAGAAGGCTTATCGTCATTACTTTGGATGCAAGGCTGGTGACCACGACAAGCCTTGGGCCCTGCATATATGCTGTGCTACATGGACAACACAGCTTTCACAGTGGTTAGATGGCAAAAGACCATCCATGCCGTTTGCAGTCCCCATGGTGTGGAGAGAGCCAAGCAACCACATAAAAGACTGTTACTTCTGCTTGGTTCCTCCTCTTTCCGACGGAATAACAAAGCAAAAGAAGTTGAGAATAGTCTACCCAAACATTCCGTCTGCACTGAGATGACCAGTTCAACAACTTGCTGCAGGGTGATGCAAAACAAGCACGGAATGCTTTTCTCCTAGTGTCTACAAACTTTCCTGGGAATGTTAGGGCAGAAAACTACAAGGAACTAGTAGAAGACATGCTGGTGCAGTATCAGAAACTTGGCTGCCATATGTCTCTAAAGATCCACTTCCTTCGTTCCCATCTGGATATCTTCCCTGAAAACTGTGGTATGTTAGTGATGAACATGGCGAACATTTTCATCAAGATATCGCATCAATGGAACAAAGATACCAGGGAAAATGGCCCACTACAATGCTGGCTGACTACTGCTGGACACTCCCCAGAGATGCCCCTGAACAGCTGTACAAGAGGCAAGTGAAGAAATCTAAGAAGTAGTCTGTGACTTGATTTTTTACAGGTATTAACCGTAGGCCTATTACTATTGGCATGCATTTCGTGATGTAAACATCCATTTTTTGCAGATTACAAAAAAAAACTAGAGCCAGAATTAGAATTTGACTGTCATATTCGTGTTGAGCACATACAAATTGATAGGAAATGCCTAATTTTATTTCAGTGATATGACCTTTGCAAAAATTTGTTGACCAGTGTTATCAATCGAGAAAGGCCCGGAAGGTAAGCTCGACAAAGCCCATCACGGAATGACACATGCACCATAACCTCATTTTGGTAGTGAATATGAACATTCTACGGCAAAAGAAATTGTCACTGTTCTCAATTTTTCTGTTCTCACTATTATCAGAATTAAACATTAATTAAATTTGAAATGTTTCCAGCGGAAGACGGAACTATTATGGCAGAACTTCATCTTCCTCAGAACTCTGGAGTCTCTAACATAGACCGCTAGACAGGAGAGCTGTGCAGGACAAGAGAAGGGCGGAGAGAGGGCAGCGGGTGAAAAGACACGGAAGAAGGCGCGTGCCCGAGCTGGCCGCGTGACCAGGGCGGTGGGAAGCGCAAGCCCGGCCGCAGGAGAGCGGGGTCGGGAGGAGCTGCGGGGGCGTTTCTGCCTCTGCAGCTGCTGGGAGGTGTAGCGCCCTGTCTCGTCCCTAATCAAATCCAGGTCTAAAAGACAAAGGAAAGCCAGGCCAGCCTCTGCTCCCGGCTTTGTGTGGGCGCAGGCAGCCTCCAGCCGCCCTGCATGGGGCAGCAGCGCCCCGCCGTGGCCGCGGCAGGAACGACTGGCCCCTGGAAGGGTGGAGGCCAGAGAGGGCCCGAGGCAGTGGGGGAGGGGTGCAGGGCACCTCTGGGAAAACCGGGCAGTGCGGGCGCCTCTGCAGAGGACCTGCGGGCACAACACGAGAAACACGTGTGCAGAGCGCGGGATGCCTGCGAAGGCCAGAATGTCCCCAGCGCAGGGTAGGCGGGCAGCTCTGCCAGGGGCATCAACAGCCCCGGGGGTCTCAGGAGGGGATCCAGGCAGGGCTCCGCCACACCGGGCTCAGTTTCTCCATCTGTGATAGGGGGTAATCCTAGGGCCCTGCCCACCTGCCACCCCGGCGTGGGAGAATGCAGGTGACAGCCTCGGCTGTGAGAGGTGGCTGAGCGCCCCCAACATCAGCTCCTCTGAACACCAAGGAGCAGCCAGCGCCGGATCCCTGGGGCCCCATCTCCCGAGCCAGACCCAAGTGGGCCCTGAAAGCAATTTGGTGGGTCAGGGCCTTTTTTTTCCCCGAATAACAGAACAGAAAATAGCAGAGCAGAATACACACACATGCTGATCAGTTCCTGCCATTTAATAATCTCTCAAACTGTTGGTTATTATCCCTGGCGGAGGCGACAGCACTGCCACACTGGTCATTAAAGGAAACTGGCCTTACGCCCTGGGGCCCTGAGGTGCTGCTCTACCCTCCGACTTGGGGACGAGGACGCTGGCTGAGCGCGACAGCACTGAGGGCTGACCGGCCTGACAATATGCTACTGGGGTCGGGCGGAAATTCAGAGCAGCCCTTGCCAAGCCCAAAGAGCATTTTCCTACCCAAAAAAGGAGCCGCTTGGCGAAGCATGACCTGCAGCCACAGGCCGGTGCAAGCGCCAAGCCCATCTCAGTCTGGCAGCGCTCAGAACAACGCGTGGTTACTCAGAACAACAGCGGCTGCGAGCTCAAACAAGCCGGACCAGAACAAAGCGCAGAAAGCCGGGGCTGCGCGGGCCCATGAGGACACGCGACTGCATCCTTCTCCCGGCCTAACCTCCTCCGGGGGCTGACCCTCCAGGACAAGGCTGGCTGCAGGGCGGGGGCCTGGCCCAGGGCACCGAGGTGCTGCAGGCCTCAGGCCCCTGTCCTCCTCCAGCGCACCCGGCGCCCTTCCGGAAGCTCATCACCTCCAGGTGGGCCTCCTGACCTCCCTGCAGCCACGTGCCCCACAAGGAGCCTGCCCATCACCCCACCGGGAGAAGAAGGCTGGGGGGCGGCAGTGCTCTGGGCACTGAACCTTTCCCGGTGTTCTTCTTGAACCTGCCCCTCCCTGATTCCAACCAGCTCTCGTTCCTTTCTGGGCCGGGGCCTGCGAGGCCCCTCACTGACTGGCGTGTCCTGGGTTAGTGCTGATTCCGCACAGGTGCAGGCGCGCCAAGAGGAGCGTGTCTTCAGGCAGACCCTTACCGTCACCCTATTTGTGCCGCAGAAAACTGAAGTAAAAGGGCACATCTCCAGGGACCCGTGGCTGGGAAAGGTCAAAGCCAGGCCAGGCTGTCTGCCCCACAGTCCGGGGCCCTGAGCCGGGAGCCCAGCACCATCGCTCTCCACTGTCTGGCCCTGGGAGAGGCACGCAGCTCTGCAGCTTCAGTTCCCTTAGTCTGGGAAGCGGGGTGGGAACAGCTGCTTACCGGGCAGGTGTGCAAACACACCAGCATTAGCTCCCACCTGGCTTCCTGCACGCGTCAGGGTGAAAGGCAGGCTGCCCCAGAGTGCCCGAGTCACTGCCGATTATTTCGAAATGGAAGAAACCGCGAGACAGAAGATCCAAGAATGAGCTTTCTTGCCGAAAAACAGGCAGTGAGCCTTCTCCGTGCAGTTCCGGAGTCCGGCTTCTCGCCCCAGAACGGGCCGCGAGGGCTGCTTCCCTGCACAGGCCGATGAGCTCCGTCCGCACAAGTCCTGCTTCTTTAATGGCCACGTTTCTGGTGCCTCACCCCGACCCTTTGCGGCCCTCACACCCCCCTTCCTAGAGACGATCCCACCTCCCTGGAATGACCAGACCGCAGGCTGCATTATTATTTATGCAATTTGGTCTTTTCGCTCATGTCTGTTGTGTTCTGGCCTTATGGACCAGGAGGGAGAGGCAGGTCAGCCTCCCCCAGCACACGTCTGGGCCAGGCAGCAGCAGTGAGGGCCCCGGGGGCTGGTAGCCTGGGGGGCTCCTACAGACCCCTCAGCCTGTGCCCAGCTGAGGGCCTCCGGCAGGCGTGGGGTTGCCCTGCCTCACCCCCGACCCAGGGTGTTCATGCAGTGGGCGGTCAGGAGCTCCCTGAAGGCAGAGGGTCAGGAAAGGAAGGGACCGAGCCACAGCTGGCCCCACTTGCGTGTGTAGGTGTGTGCGCATGTGCGGCAAGGGGGCCGTCCAGGGCCCAGGGCTCACTTTACCTCTTTGGACCATGCACAGTGCGACCTCCTAGGCCACGAGGCCTGTCCCCCCATGGGGCACGCAGGAGCCTTCCACCTGCCGTGGGAGGCAGGCCAAGGAGACCCCTGCTTTAGAGCCGGTGACAGGACCAGGGAGCTCCAGGCACCGTCCCAAGTCAGAGGCTGGCAGTGGTGAGCTGCCTGGAGCACCCAGGCCCCGGGGTTGCCAGGGCGGGTTCAGGTGGCCCGGGGCAGGCCCCATGACTGACAGGAGGCCAGACCAGAGCCAGCCCCCCAGCACACCAGGCCACACGGCGAGGACCCGGGGACACAGGGGCTCCCTCAGACCCCGGGAAGGCGGGAGGAGCTGTGTCCGCGGAGCCGGGACAAGCCTGAGGGCCTCGCCAGGAAGGGGAGCCCTACCGCATGATGCCCAGCGGGTCCAGCGCCTCCTCCTCTTCCTCCTCCTGCTCCGCCGACTGCCCTGCGCCCTCCATCTCCAGGCCCAGGCCGGGCGGGCCCTCCCCCTCCACTTGCTCCTGCTGCTCGAAGAAGCTGAGAGCGTCCCCGTCGTCCCCTGCCGGGCCGTCTGCATCCAGGACAGAGCAGTCGCCGCCGCTGAGATCTGTAGCCGCTGAGGACCTGGTGCCTGTGGAGGCAGGAGAAAGGCCCTGACGCCACCGCCAGGGGACCTGAGCTCTGTGCCAGGACCTGAGGCTTCCTGCAGCGCCCTGGACCAGGACAGCAGGGCTGGTGAGTGGGGGCACCTGGGAAGGCCAAGCTGGGGGAGTTACAAGTGGAAGCTTTAGAGCAAGACAGGGGTGGTGTTTCCGGCAGGCCTGTGGCCCCAGGCCTTGGATGGGGCGGGAGTCAGCCAGCGCACGGGGGTCCAAGGGACCGATGCTCCCAGAAATGGCTCCCAGTTGTGGCACACATCAGGGAGCTGTGCCAATCTCACCACGGATGGAGACCTGCTCTGAGGTTCAGGGCAATTAGCCCATGACCTCCTGAATGCAGAGTGAGCACATGGAAGGTTCCAGGACAAAATGTGATGGCTTCATTACAACCTGGCTTATAACATCAGTGCAGCTCAAAGTGTGGTTCCCAGATGGGTGTTCAAAACGAGGTAAGTAGAGAAAGGGAGAGCAAGCATCCAGAAGCTTCCACAGCAGCTTGGCACTGCCACGACATCCAAGCTTGTGCTTTTGTATTTGTGAGAAAAGCCGTGTGTGTTAGATTGGGAATCTAATACCTAGTCTGTCCCATGGGTGGCTTGAGAAGCAAGGGTTTAGACTACTTGTTCATTTTCTCCAAAGAGTGACTGAGTAGTGTAGCTTTGAAAGCAGCCATTTAAAAAAAATTCTCACTGTAGATGAAAAACTTTAGTATCGGGCATACTCAAAGTGTGGTTCTGATACACTAATACGTAAAAGTAGACAATGATGATTATATTGCATTATGTTTCGTTATTTTATAAAGACAATTTACCCTTCAAAATTTCATGAACCTTCAATTTCAAGTAGCAAGCATTTTATAGATGAATTCCCATGAGAGATCTTCCTTGTGTCTCCATTTTACAGATGAGGGAACTGAGGCACAGAGAGGCTAGGAAAGTGAGATCATAGCGGGTGGGGAGACTGGGAGGTTCTTCCAGTAACAGGTGGCTGCCCCTGGCCCGATCTACACAGCCCCCACCAGGAGAAGACCAATATGGAGGGTGTGGAGAGTGACGGGGAGTCCTCCAGGACTCTGGGCTACAGGCCTGCAGTCTCTGCCGCCTCCCCCAGGACCCACCTTCGTGCAGCCACTGGTTTTGCCTTTATTCTCCGCCCCTCACTTGAAAGAACCCTGGCACTGGCCTCATTGCTCTTAGTTCCTTGAGGGAAGGTTCCAGCCACGCTGCGGACTGGGCGATCTCAGCAGTTAGGAGAAGGGTTCAACCAAGTGATCCAAAGAGGGAGGAGGTCGGGGGGGGGGGGGAGACCAGCGCCACTGATGGGACCGCTCCCCCTCTGGTGGTGACACCCTGAGTATGTGGGGGTGAGGTGTGAGCCCTGGCCCCCACGGCACCCCTGTGAGGCCCGCTCTGTGTGGGCTGGAGCGGGGCTGCTGCCATAGGGCGATGAGAAAACCAGGAAGAGAGGACGGGTGGCCTTGGCCACACAGGCAGTGTGTGTTCAAGGCTCCTTGGGCCCTGCTGGGGGTATGTGCTGGTGCCCCCGAGGGCACAGCATCGGCCTGGCTGAGGGGCATTTTCTTCTGCTATTGCAGCCCGTGTCTGGCTGGTGGGAGGCGAAGGAAGGGGTGTGTGTGTGTGTGTGTGTGTGTGTGTGTGTGTGTGTGTGTGTCTCTCGGGGTATGGGTGCTGCAGGGGTGGGGGGCGCGGCCAGGAGAAGCGCGGGAGGGGTGAAATAGAGAGAAGGACCCATTGAGCCTTGTCCGCAGCTGGGCCCTCAGTCCTCAAGCACGGGCCCGGGACTCCTCCTGCCCAGCAGCCAGGCCCAAGGAGGAGGGGCAGGTCTCTGCTTCCACATGCTGCTGAGGCTTCCAGGCTGCACGGGGCAGCTGAGAGCCACCCCCGCCAAGCCAGGTGGCGAGGCCCCTTTTAGACCTGGGCACACCGCAGGGATCTGGGGCAGAACCTCAGGTACCTAAGAATTCCAGCAGCTCGGGGCTGCCCGCCAGCCCCGCGTCCCTGGAGACACAGCGCAGGATGTCATTGAACACGGCTTTTCTCTCCTGGATGTCAGACTCGCCGACAAACAGCACCTTCCTGGGGAGCGGGGGCAGGCTGGTCCCCGGATAGCGACTGGTCAGTTTCTGGTAGAAGTCCTCAATCTCGCTGTACTGTTTGGAGACCTGGCAGGAGAGGAGATGTTTCCTGGGTGATGAGCGAGAGGTACGCCCCTCGCACCCGGCCAGGGTGGGCAAGGGGCACCGGAGGGCAGGCTCTGCTGAGGCCTTGGGGGAACCCTTGGCCTTTCTCCCACCTCAGGTTCCATTCCTAACCCTCCTGGTCAACGCCAGCTCCGTTACCAAAGTCTCCGCGCCCGCAGTGGCAGGCCCTGCCCTCCTGAGGGGGCCACTGACTTGCCAGGAGGCTGGCGGCTGGCGAAGCAGGCACCTGCACTGTGAGAGGCGGGAGACCCGCCTCCGCTGCCCAGCAGCGTCCCCAGAACCCCTGGCCGGTAAGGGGTGCAGATGCCAGGAGGTGACTGGGGCCCTGGGGACTGGAGGCTTCCCAGCCCTCCACGGTGTCATCTGGGACAGGGGGCTGCGGCCTGCAGCTACTGGCACGAGACTGGCTCTGGCCCTTTCCGGAGAGCAGCCTCATGGAAGGTAAGAGCATCCTTCACCGAAAAGGATGAGGTCCAATCCCCAGGGGACCTGAGCCCCAGGACTCGGGACTCAGCCAGGCTGGACCAGCCTCTGGAAGCCGAGGCTCAGCAGAGGTCGGGTGGGGGCTGAGCACCCTCTGCTGGCCAGACTCCTCCATGCAGGCCCAGCCTAGGCCCGCCAGGACCGTGGTTCTGAAAGCCGCAAGTCTTGTGGGCCCAGGAGCTTTCAGTCGGGGCACGAGCCACACCGGCCCATGGACACTCATGTGCCATCGCAAGGACTGCCAGGTAGTGACCTGTGCAGCAACAGCAGGAGGCTAAGAGGGGGGCCTGGGGGCCCAGGATGGGAGCTCCCATTTACTTGGGGTCCCCACATACAGGGGGCCACAGTATCACCTCAAGTCCCTCGACGGCCAGCACAGCGTCTGCTGGCGCTGGGGCGGACAGGGTGCCCTTCCCGAGGCTGGCTTCGCTCCGGCCCGTGTTCACACAGAAACACAGACTTTGGCCTTTTAAGGACTAGAGTACAGGGTGCTTATCGATCGTGAAATTCCAGTTTTCAGACTGTGGCTGTACCCCTAGATCTCAGGGAGCGCAAATGAGTTCTCCTTGCCTCACAGGTGGTTAGAGGGCTGAGAAGCCCCCTCCTGTGGGCGCCCATGCATGAGCTCCGGAGCAAGAGAGGCAGGGGCAGGAGTGAGTGGGGCTGATGGGGTGCGGGGAGGTGGTGAGCGCGCCCCGAGAGCTGCCTCCCCACCATGTCTGGGGACATCTGTCTCAGGTACTCTCCTTTCCTGTCCCTGGAAACATGGGTGCAGGCTCCACACGGGTCAAGTCAGAGCGACAGGAGCTGCAAACCGCCCCACAGAGCAAGGCAGGCCCCGAGGGCTCCTGGCATCACAGCTGGCTCGCCCCGAGCTCCCGTGGCCACGAGCCCCACCTCGCCCTTGTCCCCCCTATTCTTCTACTGTCCCTGCGCTGCTGCCACCCTGGATGTTCCTCCTCGTCCCTCCTCCACCTCCGTGACCTTTCTCCAGCACCTTCATCTACTCCTGGACTTTCCTCATCACCTCCAAGCCGATGCCTCCCAAACCTGCCCTTTCGGCCAGATCCTGCCCTGCTCCAGCCCGTGTGTCCACCGGGCGGACACCTCACTCCACGTACCCGCCTCACACCGGTGCCTCCACCGCTGCCCCTTATTTCAGTGGGGAGAAACCACGCCTCGGCATCTTTCATGCCTATTACCTTGGAATACTTTCAGCTCTCTCCCCCTTTCCATGTCAACGGCCGCTGGCCTGCCCCCCAGCTCTCCCCAGAGGTCACTCGTAGCGGGGCTCCTGCCGGCCAGCCAGGTGGGCAGGGCCAGTCAGGCGCCCTCCATGCCCCGGTCCTGCCCACGATCCCCCCGTCTTCTCCCACATCCTCTGGGAGGGACGTACGGCAGTGCTCACGGCGCCCCACACAGCACCCGTTTCTAGCCCCCATGCCTCTGCGTGGGCTGACACCCCTCTCCCCTTCTCTGCCCCTCACCTCCTCCAAGAAGTCTTCACTGGGACACGTTTTCCCGAGGATGGGCGAGGTGCCCCCACTCCCACGGCCCCCGAGCGCTCCTGTCACCGCTTTCTCGTTACACCCATCTCCTCACGGGCCGCGCGAGTCGGGCCACCGTCCTGACACGCCCTGGATGCCGGCTCCCTGTTGCTGCCAGTGCCCCGGCGGCGGTGTGTCTGCCCCCGGACCCACGGGCCCCTCAGAAGCATCCTGGCAGGCCCCGGCTCACCAGGAACTGGACGACGTCCTCCGGTCTGTGCTTGGCCGACTTGAACGCAGCCAGCCGGGTCACCACCAGGATCTGGTACTCCACGTGGCCCGACAGCATCTTGCCCCGCACCTCCTGGTGCTGGGGCACAGTCAGGTCGAGGCCCGTGTGGACGTTATGAACACGCCTGCCAAGGGAAAGGCAGCAAAGGAGCTCAGAGTGCAAGCCGCAGGCTTCTCGGGGACGCGGGCGGGACCTGGGGGGCCGGGCCGGAGCTGGCCACTGCCCGCCTCCTGTGACCGCTGCTCCAGGCCACCCTGCCTTACCCAGCTCCGCGCTGATCTTGGCTTCCCCGGCTCCAGGGAGGTCCCCAGAAGATGGGGCTCACAGAAAACTCACGAGCAGTTGGCTACCTTACACAAACTGGGCGCGCACCCCGGTGGGAGCGGGGACCTACACCCTGGCGGCTCTGTGCGGGAAGGCAGGGGTGAGCCCCCACCCCCACCCCGGAATGCGGAGGAAGATGCCTAACCAGAGGCCCGCGCCCGGGGAAGCAGGTCTAAGCGCCAGGCGCTGATGGCCAAGGTCGGGGCTACTACGTGCTGGGCGGGGCTCTCAACCAAGGAAGGGCTGATAACCGAGGGGGAGGGGCTTCAGGGCAAGCTGTGGGGGGCGGGGGGGGCCTTCCCTGTCTGGAATCACACCCCAGTCCATCAAATGACACCGGCCTGCAGCGCCCCTCCCAGATCACTCCACCTCCACGCCCGGCACGCGGTGGCCACAGCTGTCACACGTGGCTGCACGGCCCCTGGCCCTGTGTGCACAGCCCGTCTCGGGGCCCAGGCGAGCTGCCTTCGGGGAGGTGCTCGGGAACCCGAATAGATGCCTGAGCAGGACAGACGAGCCAGCACTGGCGGTGACCAAGGGAGTGTTCCTGCCCCGCTGTCCAGGGCTGCGCACAGGCCTGACTGTCCGAGTGTGGACGAGCAGAGCTGGACGGAAGTCAGGGTGCGGGAAGTTGGGGGTGTGGCCGCCAGCTGTTCTGAGGATGGTGCCCAGCACCTCACAGTGAAAGCAGCCACCTTGCGGTGCCCGGCGGCCTGTCTGGGCTGCCCCCAGGCCCACAGCTCTTCGCTGCGCCACCAAGCGCTGCAGCTGCCTCCGCTGTAGCCACCCCGGCTCCGTGCTGGTCCCGAGCACCTGCCGGCCCCCGACACTGGCTCCTGCCGCCCCGTCTGTCAGGCTCTTTCTCGGGTATCTGCGGCTCTCCAGGGGCGCGTCAGGGGTGTGTGCGGCGGCCCCACGAGCGGAAGGCCCACTGGCGGCATCCACTCTCCGTGGCTCTTGTCTCCTCCTGCCTGACTTCCCTCCTGCCGCCGACCATCCCTGACACGTGACGTAGTCACCTACTGCCCGCTGTCCCTCTGCAGCGCCCTGCGAGGGCTTTGCTTTGTCACTGCTGTACCCCAGAACGGAGAGCCGTGCCGGGCGGAGGGAGCCCCAGGAAACTTTCAGGATCAGTGAGGCTTGAATGGCCTTGCTAATGAGTAATGGGGGGCTTGGGCGCAAAGCTGAGTTGAGGTCCAAGCTGAAGGCCTGCCCGGTGGCTGGACTTAGCCTCAGGCCAGCTCCTTGGGGCCGCTGGCAGCTGCCAGGCGGGACAAGTGAGAGCCACTCACGGGGCACCACGGCAGCTCCCGCTGCGCATGGCGGGCTCAGGTGGGCAGTGGCCAGTCCCACTTCCCTCTCCCCAAGCTCCCAGCACCTACGTCTGTGCGGGCTGGAGGGTCTGCGGCTGGCACTGCTCAGACCTGCCAACCTCAGACCTTTTCACGGGGAAGGAAACTGAAACTCAGGGAGAGGAGGTGACTTGTGGCACCAGGGAAACCTTCCATGCTTGTGATGATGCCACTAAGTGGCACCACGCAGAGGAAAGCAAGCAGGTCTGACATCAGGGTTCACTGAAAGATTATCAGATTTTTCTAGACCTGAAGTCACAGGGCAGTTGACAGCGGGG